>LUKR01001399.1:0-13110 GCA_019395275.1 Puccinia brachypodii
TTAGCTACTCTACAGAAAGAGCCTAGAAAGAATCTATTTCATATCTCTTTTTTCTACTTTGTTTTCCCTATTTCTCTTCCCCTGAAATATACTCTTTGCCCCCCATCCTGGTGTCCTGTTGTCACTAAAGAGACCCAGGCTCACATAAACTTCCCTGGTGACTGTATTGGGCTTGATGAAATACTGTATACCCAAAGTGAATTGATTAATTTGCACAATATTAAATTTATCATACCAAAAGAGGATTCTGTGAATGGTTGATGATAGATTAAGATTGCTATATGAACTGTAAAATGAGTGTAGTGATTATGTAGTATCTGTAATCTAAGCAGGTGATCTTGTAATATATGATGGATTAATATTGATATGTGAATACTGAAATGAAGATGGTGTATTATGTAATAGCTGTACTCTAATTGTGTAATCTTGTAATAAGTGATTAATTAATGAAAGGGGTTTATGTACTGTATGTTTTCTTTAATTGCTGATGTCTTGTGAACCATGAGGAATTTGATGTTGGTGTTGGTGAGTGACCCTAGGTTACCTTGGGGTGTAGAATCTGATTCTATGATAATATTTTATATATTGTTGCTCCTTGAGGTGTTTGTTGGCTGTATTTGTTTGAATATCAGAGAAATATTAGAATCAGCACATTGGTCCAGATTAATACGCACACCACAAAGTTTGAATCATTCAAGCACCAGGTAATTGTCTGGATCACCAAACGTCATCACTGCCTCAATTGATTGCTTGGACAAGCCGGTCTGAGGACACATTGGACAAGCCTGTCCAAACACTTGTTGGACATGGCCATCCAACAAGAGGTTGGGCAGGCTTGTCCGAGCAGTTAACAGGCGGGGTCATCCGCTCAGACAGGCGAGTCCAACCTCTTGTCGGACGGCCATGTCCAACAACTTCTTGGACAGGCCGGTCCAACAAGTACTTGGAACGGCTTGTTTGAGAAATTAGTACACGCAGTGCATGGACAGGCTGCAGAGGTATAGAAGGATGAAATGGAGTCTGTGAGGTCAGAGTTTTGTTGGGTAATTCAAATAGCCACCCATGAAGTGGCTTTGTTTTGCAACTCAATCTTCCTCTTTAATGAAATAATTGAATTGTGCTAATAACCAAAACCAAAATCAATAAACAAAAAAGATTAGAATAAGATAAGAGATATAGAAGTCACTGAAAAAGAAAAAAAAGAAATAGATAATACCACTAATGATGGAAATAATTGAGAATGAGAAGAGGGCTTGAGTTGATTTGTAAGTAAGAAGGAATAATTTTTTCAAAGTCTATGAGAATCCAGAAGGCGGAACAGAAGAAATGAATAGAGAAACAACAAGAAATAAAAAATAATCAAAATGATAAGTCAGTGAATTACTCAACAAGCAACAAACACACAGAGAAGAGAAAAAATGAAGGAAAAATGATTAGGAGAAGAGGAAAGGAACAAACAACATGTCAAAGAGTAACAACAAGATGATAAGAAGACCTGAGTAGAATACTTTGGTAGAATTGAGTCTGAATTGGAGAGACAAGACGGATAGGAAGGCCATAAGAATGTGATCAAGGCAGTCAGTCAGGAGACAGTAGGAATTTACAAGTTTGGATCTTGTAGTGAGATTTGTTTCAAGGATCTTGATTGGTATTTATACTAGAGAGACACAGCAGACCTAACAGGTTGACAAGAGCTAGTCTTAAGCGGTTGGACAAGCTTCCAATGTCCGCCACAGCTTGAAGGCAGGGATTCAGTGACATGTCAAAATAATGAAAATCCAACAATCTTGACAACCAACTCAGAGCTATTTGAACAGCCGTGCTGCAGCCATAGTGCTTCTAAGACAAGACATCCCATTCTCACCATAGGTCACAAGCCCAAAGAAGATACACCAAGAAGCTCCAAAGTCAGTTCCTCAAGCTCATGTGGAGATTGTGAGTTACTCCCCTTCCTTCTGGCTACACTATGTATTAGATCATTTCTGGTATTCTATTTTCAATGCAGGTCCCCACCCACCACCATTGGGAGATTATTTTCATTTCTGAAACTTGGACAAATTGGTGCTCAATTGTTGCCTGTGGCCAACACTGAAACAGATATGATACACTGTGTGTATCATGATGAATTCTCTCAATGTCCCACCTCTGTCACCTAAGTTTCTCTGCTTCAAGCCAAAGAAGTTTTTTTCATCCTTGGCTTTTAACCAAAAAACAGGTCAGCTGGTGTGGTGATTCTAATTTTCAACTAATAATCTATAAATAACCATAGAAAACCTCAAGGAGCAACATATCATAGAATATTATTACAGAATTAGAATCTACACCCAATTTCACCATAGGTCACTCACTCACACCAACCTCAAAATCCTACTAGTTACCAAGTTATAGCCACCTCAAGTACCAGACACAACTGGACAACCAGAACAACAGCAGCAACCCTTCAATTACATAAAACCATAGTCTCAGATACACATGAAGAGGCCAGACCAAATCCAGACACAACAAACACAGGGATAAAAGCACAAAACAGGATCAACCAACCTAGTGACAAGATAAGAGTACACACAACTAGAAAGAAAACAACCATGATGAGCAGTAAAAATAACTTACAAGTACACATGTTTCCCATAACCAATTAATTGTTGTGCTCATCTTTTCTGCTTTGTTCATTATAAATAGTCCATCTATCCTTTGTTGTTCCAGATTAACTCACTCACTAGACAACATACAGATACTATACCATCATCATATTAGACTACATATCATACTATATTTGTCCTCCAACTTTCCTCCAACAAAGTCCTCTAACTGTCCTCTAGCTGTCCTCTAACTGTCCTCCAAGAAGTCCTTTAGTCCTCAATTGTCCTCTAACAGACCTCTAACTAGTCCTTTAGTCCTTAACAGTCCTACATTGGTCCTTGCATCAGTCCTTTGATTAAGTCCCCTAACTAGTCCTTTGAAACAAGCCCTCAAACAACCATATACATTACAACAACATACCTTCTACACCTCCCTCCTCTCTCCTACTTACCTGTGGAGTTCCTCAGATATTAACAATAAGCACTACTAAGACTTTGAAGAAGAGATCAGCCACACCTTTTCTTTCTTTTTCTTAGTGTTACTCTCACCCCCAGCTTTAGTTCAGTAAGGCAGCTTCATCAGCACCTTTAGTAGAGCTCTTACCAGTTTCTACTATCTCCCTTCCAAGCTCTATCTCACCCAAGAGTAGTTCCACACTGGCTGAGCTGACTGAGCTGGCGCCAAGTGAGCTGAGCCAGCTGAGTTATGGAGTTGAGTTTGACTAATTGGACCTTATGGTCCAAGTAGTTTTAGTCTAGTGGTTAGTGTGCCCCTGCCAGAATACCAATGTACAGGTCTGGGGTTCAATTTCCCCCCCAGCTATAAATATTTGGCGGTTAGGGGCCTAGGTTTTTAGGGGTTAGGGGTTAGGGATTAGGGATTAGGGATTGGGAGTATGGATTATGGATTATGTTAGGAGATTTCTATCATTTTCCATTAACTTGTCAAAAACATCTTTTTTTATTTTTTGGTTCTCCCAGCTCATCCAGCTGAGCTGACACTGCCAGCTCACCGCTTCTTTGGCTTCAAGCCAAGGATAAGTGCTCTTTTTTCTTTGGCTTAAAACCAAAGAATTCAGAGGACAAAACTCCAATGTCCATGGCTAAAAAACAAATTTAATGCATGGCACTTCCAATAAAATCACATTGGCCAGATAGAATTGTTGACTGGGATGCTGATACATGGTATGATACATGTAGATATGCTATCTGTTTCAGCATTGCTGTGGGCCATCTATGTGGGGCAGCACCTTGACAAGTACCAACTGTTCCATTCTCCAGTAGTTATCCAAACTTTACAGAGTCCATGTTATGCTTTCCCTTCAGGACTCATTGCCACCCTGCAGAAGAAATTCTTGTTATACACTGCTTATTTAAAACAAGTGCATTGCAAAGGGGCTAAGTACTAATGTAAATAACTATGAATTGCCTGAGTTGATGCCACCAAATACACTACCACCACTGATTATATAGTCTAACTACATACACTAAAGACATGCACGAGTGATTTGAGCCATACCAGAGAGTGAAACAGGAGGTCAGAGGAAGTGGAGTGAGACAGAGCAATTGAAACCCACGATAGGAGGGAAGGAGCAGCCAGAGAGCCAGATAGTGAGACAGAGTGATTGAAAGCCATTTTAGGGGGAAAGGAGAGTCCACAGGATCACCTTAGTCCAAAACCTCATATCCAGAATCCCAGAACAGTGCTGGGGTCAGGTCTGACATAAAAACCAAGCTGATGAACCCATCAATAACCTCAAAATTGCCTTCCCTGCTGCTGAGTAGTTCTTTTTGTCGCCTCAAAGTAGATCTGTACACCAAGAATGCCTTTTCAATATGATTGAATTCTGGCAAGTATGCAGGCAGATAAAGCAACCAAAAGCCACCCACAGTTCTATTGTGATGGATTTGGGCATTTTCCATTACAAGGACATGATTAGGACTGGGATAAGGGTTCATTGCTGGAAGCTACCAAGGCATGTGAGAGTCAGTTGAACATACAAATTTGGCTACAACCTAGTCCCTATTCCTAGCCACTCACCAGTATGTGCTCCAAGTAAAACTCAAAATTGTTGTGTTCAATGGTTTCTTCCTGTACCATGTGAGCCACCAATCCAGACGTGGAGATAGCTTGGCTGATGTTGGAACAGTGTGTGCTGTGTTCACGTGCCAACCTTGGTGTTTGATTACCAACCTCAGCCCATCCTTGGGTCCTTTTGACAGCCTCCAAGCAGACCCTGGATTTGTCTGAGTCACATAAGAGAGCAGTATCAGCTTGGGAGTCCCCAATGAAGCCACCCCAGGTGAAAGAAATATACCAACAAATATGAGATAATTAGTTGGGAAGTGTGCCACTTCACAAATGTAATGCACTTTTTCTATAGGATCCTGTTTCAGATTAACCATCCACATTTTTTTCTGACATATTCAGCCGGTCATGTAGAGTATTCAAGATTGTCAAGACAGATACAATAATTCTGTGTTGTTCATTCAAGGAGTGCTGAATTTTGTCCGCATAGATAGCCAGTTTCTCCATCACCAAATCAATGACAAATTCTAGGTCTTCTTGCATCAAATCAAAAGGCCGGCCCCTTGTCATATAAGTGCTTGGATTTCACACCACCACTTGCATCCTCTTGTATAACCTGGACCAATGGGATAGCAAATCTTTTCTGATTTTAGACCCCAAAGATACATTGATTTTGTCAAGATTCAGCCCCTCCAGTTGGGCACTAAGGGCCACCCATTTCAATTTGGGTAAGTATTTCCGGAACACCATGTAGATGAGCTTATCAATTGTTTGCCAGGTAAATTGTCACACAACAAGAACATCAAAGGAAATTTTGGACTAAGAAAAATCAGCTTGCATTTGAACCTAGTCTATTTATCTTGCCGTGCTTTTATCATCAAGCATTCAAAAGCATACTCACTAAAATCTTAAACCTTGAACTCAAATGTATCCTTCTTCAGAATGCAAAAGCATAACCTTTGAAGCATTTCACTTCAGTGTTGCTTTCTTGACAAGATCACTCTCTCAAACTAGACTAACCCTTTCCCTAGTTCTTCAATCATGATACATCTCTATTAGCTATTGCGACTACCTTTGCATTTCATTCAAACCTCACTTGAACTCATCTCACTCCTCTGCAAACTTCTCTCAAACTCATCTACCCATCCTTTGACCTAACCGGCCCAAGCACTACGTACCTTTGAGCACAGACCAGTCTACTCTCAGACATATCTATCTGTTTGTTAGTTAATTAACCCTTCCAGAATCTCTCAGTCAGTTTCCTAATGTGTTAAGACCTCTTTCATTTCATTCATTCATTCCATCTCTTATTTTGTTGTCATCATATTGTTAAGATCTGTTCTTGAATAGAAAGGACTGTATCAATAGTTCTTGATCCTGATGTAGTAGATTTCAAGATGGGGATTCTGTACGGATCCCGCTTAGTCCTCAGTATAGATTGAGGGCTCTGTGACATACTAATGTAAATACATGACATGTGCTCTACACTCAAGTGAGCTCATAACACATATGCCTTACTGCGCTTGTCACATCTGTTCTATAAAACCCATGTACTCACCTATACTTTCTTTCTTCCTCATCAAAATAAGATTAAAGTTTTTAGAACATCTCAAATCTCCTCTTGCCTTCCTGTGCCTCATGACTGCAAACCCTCACAGTGTTCTTACTTGAGTCCCCTTAGCCTGCGCACTTCTCTCTTTGAAGCAGACTCTTCCAAGCTGTTAGTTGTTTTTCCTATCTCCTTCCTCCTTAGTGCCCACCCGCTTGTTCTGCAACTAAACACCGTGTGACATAAATTGAATCAGTGGAGAGAGAGAGAAATATGTACATACATTTGGCCCAAATATATTCTTGAACATATTGCAGGGTTTTATGCCACGGTATTCTGGATGAGATACGGTTCAGTGGAATGCCAATTGGTGATGGCCACCAGGGGGCAGCTTGGTAGGGGACCCTGTGGTATTTTGGTGGTTACCCAAAAAAAATTGGGGGAGGGATATTTTTTTCGAGGCAAACACAGAAAGAAATTAAATGATTTGTGTAACCTTTCCTGTGATACACTACAAAAAGTATTGGATTGCATTGTGAAAATGCGCGGTAAAATTGCATGTCACCTTGCATGTGAGAGGCTTCAAAAAATAAATATGAGAAAACATCAACCCAAAAGAAAGTTCAAAAAATTATAAAAAAGAAATCAAAAGTCAACATTTTTCTGCAAGCTTAAAACATTTTTTCAGAGGAGATGAATAGACAGGAAGGAGTAATTAGAAATGGGAAGAATTTTCATAAATGAAAAAAAATTGAACCCAAAAAGGTTGAGCTTGGTGAGTGGACAATCTGAAGTCAAATAATTTTGTTTTTATTTCTATATATTCAGTCTCAGAGACCTATTCTTGACCATTCTGACTACTCCCTTGCATTTGAGTTTTAAGTTTGAGCTTCTAGAGGCCAAAAAAGGTGTGGTGAAAACTTCTGTCTACCCACACTGTACATGCTAAAATGTTGTGGGCTTGGACCTTCCAAACCTGGTCTTTTCTTAAAAGAAATTTGGTCTTTTCTGTAAATAGGACGGTTCACAATTGCATAAAACGCTGTTGATTTCAGATAAAACTCCTACTTGCTGGTTTCAAAAAACTCGTAAAATTTTTATGAAATCAACAGCGCAGAGATGCTTGTTTGTTAAAATTATAATTTTTGTCAGCAACACCATTCCACAAACCAACCTTCCCCAATTGATTGGGGTCCCTCACAGCCGGTAAATTTGGTCACACCATCACCAAACACTGATACACTGTCTCAGAGCCCTATCACATCCACATCATCACAGCTCTCTAGGCATTGGCTTATGTCCAGCAGCACACCACCTCCAAGCCCCAACAAATCCAACACCAATATCCAATCATCGGCTTTCATCCATCACCAATCTCCAATCATCAGCTTTTGTCCATTACCACTCAATAAATCATCAGCACAATGGCTGAGGTGAGTTGTTTGATTCTTTTCTCTTCCTCCCTGGCAACTCAGCTGATTAATGTTAAACGTGGCCCCATCCACCTGCACCAGTCAAGGTGGGAATCCAAAATCAACAAAAAAAACAAACCCCTAAAAAGAGGCACCGCCAAAAAAAAGCAAAAATTCTTCAAGATGAAGCTGAGGCCAAGACGAACAGTACTAGTACTAGGAAGGGCAAGCAGTGTGGCTTCAAGTAAAAAATCTCAGGGATCTCAGAATTCCGATTCCACTGAAAACAATCCCCATTTCATCTTATCCGACTACCAACACATATGCTCTTACCTTGAGGATGATTAAAAATTCTCTGATCTCTAAGGCAATAAAAAAGGGGCTGGCTAAATGCACGCCCCAATTTTACTAAACGCACGCCTCCGCGTGCATAGGGGCGCACCTCCAAACTGGGGCCTGCGCCCCAGCTTGTCAGGAGGCTTTCCCGACAAGCTGGGGCGGAGGCCCCAGTTTGGGGCGTGCGCGCCTATGCACACCTCCAACAGAGGCGTTCACAATACCACAGGACCCATTGGCCCTCCATTCAGGGCCAATGGGGCCTGTGAAGGCGCACACACCTCCGTTGGAGGTGTGCACGTCCATGCACGCCTCAGAGGTGTGCACTTAGTAAAAGCGGGGCTTGCATTTAGCCGGCCCCATAAAAAAACCAATGTTGGACCTAAAGTACTCACTAAGAAAGCAGCTTTTGAAATCTTTGCAATCTATGTCAATGCTCACAGCAACAAACGCCTCAGCCTCAACGGCTGTCAGCTTCAACAACGTATCCGGTACTTCTTGAGCAAGAAGTACATCCCACCAAGAAGTTTGCTAATAATAACGGTGCAGGAGTCCTTGACAAAAATCCACATGCTTCAATTGATGATTTTTTTGAATCAAAGTGTCCTTGCTATGCAAGGTTTAACTCAATATTTGGCACTAGAGCCAATGTGACTCCTCTGGCTCAATTCAACTCCCGACACCCAACTAATATTTTACCCAATAGTCCCACAATCAAAGATGATGATTGGGAGGAATCTCAATCCCAACAACCAGCCACCTCCACCTCAATACAAGATTGCACTGTGATGGACGAGTTGATTCCTCCAATATCAGATGAAGATCCGGACAATTCCACTCCTGCAATTGTCACCTCCACCGCTTTAGTTTGCTATGATCCTTGCAAAGCCTTGGTGTTGCCTCCCCCCAAATCAACTTCTTCTTCAGTCCCCGTGGTAGACCCCTCCCCAGGAACGGTACTGGTAACTCCAACCCCCTTGGCCCCTTGCTGGAGCTTTGCAAATCAAAAGGATTCAAGTGAGTCAGCCCCGCAAAAGGAGCAACCTGACAAGGGCAAGTCGAGTTTGGCCACTGCTGACCAATCTGTCAGCAAGAAGAAATATGAGATGCTCAAGACCCACTTGATTTGGCAGAAGGATTGATTCAAACAGGAAACCTGTATTCAACAAGAGTCCAACAATTGCCACTACCAGTTGGATGAGGCCACATTAAAGCAAAAGCAGCTTTTGGAAATGGACCGTCTTGGATGGGAAAAGGAACGGTACAAAACAAACAAAATGAACAAGATGTGGTGGCTGCGGCATTGAAAAACCGGCAGGATGATTGCCTTGCTGCCGCCAAGAGATGGTTAGCACAGGGTAAGAGTGCAAGTGAGGTGGAGTTGTTGTTGAAGATAATCTTTCAATGGGCTGGGGATACTTTACATTTATGTTTTATTTTTATTTTATTTTATCATTTCATCACTAAATCTTCCATTTCTTGCAGCCATGTCTTTGTTTGTGGTTTTTCTTTTTTCTTTTGTCTTTTATCATTTCATCATCAAGTTTTGCTCACGGCGGTTTCTTGATGTTTTTATTTTATTTTAAATTAACAAAAAAAAAATGTTCTCTTATCAGTTCATTCCAAAATCTGCCTTTGATTGCAGCACTTTCTTTATGATTATTCTTTTTGCAAAATTTTTTATTGTTTCATTTACACCACAGACTTCGGTTGACTAAGCGCCAACAAAAAAAAATTTTTGGCCTGATCTCCCCGACACCACCCAAAAAATTTGGTGGCCAACGTGATGTCTCATAGCAGGAGTTGGGTGCCATTATGTTGGCACATTTGCCAACACAAGCCTTCTGTAGAGATCCGCCATTGGCACATCTTCCAACAGAAGGCCTGTGTAGAGGAACTGTGTTGGCTCATCTACCAACAAAGGCCTTATTCCAAGGTCTGTTGTCGGCTGCTCCTGAAGCGGGCTTGGGGTCCGCCATTGACTGACTTCAAGGTTGGGCTGGCTTTGTCAAAAATAAACCCACCTTGTACAAGACTCAAACCCACCTAGCGCTCTTGCTTCCGGGCAGGAGGAGCCAGGCGGGATCACCACTAGTCCAAGTGCTATATATCTGGTAAAGCCTTCTACACAGCCTTATACCCCAACTTCCACATTTTGGTACTACCGTTCCAAGAATTCTTACCAAAAGAATGACAAGTATTTTTTGGTTGCATTTCTTTTTTCAAAATTTTTGTAGATGTGTAGCTTCTTTCTCTGACCAAAAGAAGCTAATACCACCCCTTTGTTTTTATTTTTATTTTCTTACACTTGCAGATTCAGGCTGACCCAACCTCACCAATGGATCCTGATTGGAGGTTAGGCCAACGTGTCAATGTACCAACTTGGCTGACACAAACAACTGGTCTGATGTTCAACCCACCAATACTGTGGGCCTGCTCACCATGGCAGAATGGTGTCAGCTGGGTGATCCATAGTCCAGGTCCGACCTGGTCATCATGCCAACATAATGCATCAGAAGTGGTGGCATGACTTTTGGGTTGGATGGGTAAGACCAATGTGGGTCCAACCCATCTCTGCTGTTAATCACAGGGCAGATGGGTAAGTGCGGCCCAGCTTTCAACCCCGCTGTCGAGCCAGCGCAAGGTCTTGAAAAAATTCAACCCGTGGTGTACAAATCTCCCTTTGCCCGCGGCAGTTTGGAATTTTATTTTAAGCTGTTTAAATTCTGAATACGCAAGAAAGTGTTGAAAAAAAGACATTCAAATTCTTGAGCAATCAAAAACAGGAAAAAAATGAGAAGATTGAGAGACAGAAAAATTGAGGCAGTTTGTCAAAACATGAAAAAGAAATTGTATGAGAGGAATAAAAATCAATAAATTGGTAATGTGCCTAGTTTGTAGTTACGTTTGCAGCACTGACACTTGATTTTGGTGCAAAACCTCTCGTACAGATTGGCCTCTTGTGGAGTGACATCAGAATTGGAGTTGGTGTTCTCCTCTTCATTTTCCCCCTCATCACCAATTGAATTGGATAATTCCACCCAAGTGTCACCCAAGAATGCTAGCATGTTGTGTAGGATGATGCAAGCATATATCCATCAAATATAATCCTGCATATGTTCAGGCTTAAAAAGGTGCAATCACATCTCTTTCAGGGAGGACCAGCAAGATGCCAATTGTATGTTTGTTTAGCACCCTAGACTTTTCAAGGCAATAGTTGAAGTCAATATTCTTGGGTAAGTTGGCGGTGGGGACCTTGTAAGGTGGAATGGTGGTCATTTTGAGACTATAAGCAGCATCCACAATCAAGTATTGCCCTAGCAAAAAGCAAAGACCCAATCAGTCTGGTTCAAAGCGGTTTGGAAAAGGATCTAAACTAACTTACCGGGATCAAAAGAATCACCTGGGGAGTCATAGAGGGCCATTCTCTTGTACACCATACTATCTCCACACAATCCAGGCCAGCCCGTCATGAAACATGTGATGTAACGATCACAGTTGCAGATTATCTGACAGTTTATCAAACACAATTGGTAATGTGCCCAGTTTGTAGTTACGTTTGCAGCACTGACACTTGATTTTGGTGCAAAACCTCTCGTACAGATTGGCCTCTTGTGGAGTGACATCAGAATTGGAGTTGGTGTTCTCCTCTTCATTTTCCCCCTCATCACCAATTGAATTGGATAATTCCACCCAAGTGTCACCCAAGAATGCTAGCATGTTGTGTAGGATGATGCAAGCATATATCCATCAAATATAATCCTGCATATGTTCAGGCTTAAAAAGGTGCAATCACATCTCTTTCAGGGAGGACCAGCAAGATGCCAATTGTATGTTTGTTTAGCACCCTAGACTTTTCAAGGCAATAGTTGAAGTCAATATTCTTGGGTAAGTTGGCGGTGGGGACCTTGTAAGGTGGAATGGTGGTCATTTTGAGACTATAAGCAGCATCCACAATCAAGTATTGCCCTAGCAAAAAGCAAAGACCCAATCAGTCTGGTTCAAAGCGGTTTGGAAAAGGATCTAAACTAACTTACCGGGATCAAAAGAATCACCTGGGGAGTCATAGAGGGCCATTCTCTTGTACACCATACTATCTCCACACAATCCAGGCCAGCCCGTCATGAAACATGTGATGTAACGATCACAGTTGCAGATTATCTGACAGTTTATCAAACACTGTTTTTTCCAATCCCAAAAAAAATGGCCGTATATTGCAGGCCGTTGAAACAACCGGATTGTTGTACCATCAACAAAACCAATGCAGCCTTCAAATCCTTCCTGTTTCATCACCTCTGAGATTTTTTTGGCCAGACAACATACTGAGGCCCAAGGGAGGTGATTGCTTCAATGACTCTCCAAGGTACTTTGACCACGGTCCCTGGGCAACATTCAAGTTGCTAGCGCATCAGCCCACTGAGGCCCCATTTCCGCTTGAACCTAGGCGTTCAAGAGCTAATGCAATCTGGTGTGGAACAGGGAGTTGAGGCAGGAAGCTGTTGTTGTGAAACACATGATGGAGATAGATGTGATTGAGGAGCCATACAAACACCTTTTTTGTGGTCAGTGTGGCTTTCTTGAAGTTGACTGATTGCATCTCAAACAGTTTTGCCAGGTCAAATTTGTCCCGGAAAACCAGTGGTGCTCAAATATTCAGATACTGAATTGATGTCACAGTTTGAATTAGTTCACCCAGATCGGCCTCATTGTTGAATAGTTCATCTATCACAAACATCATTTCTGGATCATCCAAAAAAATAAGGGCACCGATTGTAGGACTTCCCGGTAAAATGAGTATCTTATTCATGAGATTGTTGGTATTGTTGTTGTGTTGAAGAAGCAGGAGGGTGAAGAGCTCTCAAATGACGGCTTGGTGTTCACTGTACTGCGGCATAGTGGCTGGCTGTGTTATTGCCTGGCGGTTTCCGTTCTGAGCCGGCTGTATGTAGCCCAAAGGGGGCCCCGTTTGTGGCTAATAGATCTATCAGGGCAGTTTGGGCAAGGATCTATGGACATCAGAGTTTTTCCATAGGTCAGTCACTTGCTGACCCCTGCTGAAAGCAGAAATCCCGGCACCTTAAATTTAAGTGTGTGAACTTTGATTTTCCTGCTAGTCTACGTATAACTAAAGGAATGGCCTCTGGGGGCCAAACAAGCCGTTGTCACAAATGAACAATGTTATTCAAATTTATTCAAACCTAATGT
>LUKR01001401.1:0-13085 GCA_019395275.1 Puccinia brachypodii
CGTCGGTTATCGCTTCCAGAAATGTATCCTGGCAAACATGGTACTGATAGTTTTCGACCCGTTCACGCTCATCTCGAGGATGCATAACTTGCGAGGTTGACGTCATCCGTAGTTATTTTTTCTAGTTGTAAGTGTACAGTCGTGATTTTTGCCTCAAGCCTCTCCGACATGTGCTTAATCATCTTTCCTATGCATGCGAAGCATTCAGCTAGGACATGTACCTACCGATTTTTGAGCCGACTACACACAGGAGAGGTCTGTTTGAAGAAAGCTTCCGAAGATGAAAAACAATTTAGATCGATTCCCAATCGAACTCAAGCCCATCAACCTCAGCTCGTACCTTTCGTCATCATCTCCAAGCAGTGCCAGCTGGAAGAGGGTCTATGAAGTGTTATTAATCTCGGCCCGCCTGAGGGCGAAATTGGTCCAACCCGGCCAGACGAAGACCGAGCTGATGGTCTCGTTGGCCGCTAGCGATGGAGCTGGCCATCCACGATCCATGATGCTCTCGACCCAGTTCGGGTTGCTCGGGCAAGTTGAGCCGGCACTTGAACTCGACCTCGAAAGGGTAAGGTTTGGCTTATTTGGCTTAGCTGTTCGCACTTTGGCTTATGTCGCTGATCAATCGCCTCGATTTCAACAGCTCAACCGCTGGATCGATCGGGAAGAAGAAGCTTCCAATTCTCCAACCGCCCCATTCCTGGTCGGCGCGAGCCACGCGCTCTTCGATCAGATCCGATCCACCCTCAAACTCGATCCTCATCATCCACAGCAACACCCCCTCCGGATCACTCCCGTCCAAGCCATCCCGCTCTCCGCCGTCCTACTCGAGCTTGTCGATCCTCCCCCGGACTCACTCTCGATCGAGTCCCTCGAATTTCAGTCCGAACTCAAATCTGGGCTCAGTCTGCCACCCCGGATCATCCGGCAATCCGAGCTGCTCCAAGTCTATCTCCGATCCGCCCACAAGCCCAGCCTGACCCATGACGATGATGATAGGGATGCTGGTACTCCTGCTTCCCGGCAGCCAACTATCAATCTCTCCTTCAATGTCTTGCTCACTGAACCTGTCCTCCAAGGTCTCTTCTCACCCGCTGAAACCCTACTCACCATCGTCACCAAGGCGCAGCCACCAGTTCAAAATTCTCCCACCACTACCAATGGAACCAACGGAGTGGCGGATAAGACTGCCAATGTCAAATTTATTCCCCACCATCCGATCCTCGAGGCTTTGGATGACTATGAACTGGTTAGGGAGGAAGACGACCTGGAGATCGACACCGACTTCTTAGCACATTCAGTGCTCCATCAACCCTTGCTCGATATCACCAGCCACCCCCATTTAACTTCCTCTCTGGGGCATCCTTGTCATGGCCTACCGTTGCTTGAGCCCCCCAATCAGGCCGGCAGCCATTCACTTGGCGCGCATCCGAGCGAAGATGACGGGTATCATTGCTTTGCTCGGACGGTGGATCTGATGAAGATCGGCGTCCAGAGTGGCGATTGGCTCTTGCTGACCAATTCCAGCGCAGCAGATGGTGGCCATCACACATTTTCCAGCTCAGAAGCTGGTCAGCACCGATTAGTAAGGATCTTCGACTGTGATGACCAACATCCAGCCATCCTCAACTTCCGCCAACAGCATCCTGCGTTCGATTCCCAGTCGAGTCGTCAGGCTCCCGGGCTTATCCTGATCCCACCGATCTTGCTGTTCAACCTGCTTGGCACGATCTCTTACTCAGCAGCCGTTCGATCACTCGACCTCAACCGTCAACCGCCACTCAACGCCCTCGCTGCGGGGCTGCCCTCCCATCTTAGTCATCCATCCTTACCGACGATCCGATCACTCACCCTGGCCAGACTGGCATCGCCTCAAGCACTCACCAAATCTTACCAGCCATCCTTCCTGCGCGCCCTCAAGAAATTCTTCGAGCTGAAATCCAGGGTGCTTCGTGATGGTGATGTCATCGCGATTGCTATTGGCCAGGATTCTGGCAGGTTTGCGGAGGCTCAGCCAGAACCATCTGCAGACGAGTTAGACCCCGAGTGAGTGGGTTCGTCGGGTTGATAAAAACCCACTGGCACTCCTGAATCTGAACATGCACTTTATCGTCACCTGTTTTCTTTAGGCACCTCTTACCGTCATCAGCAGTCTCGTATCCAACATTACCAATCTACTTCAAAGTAACCAACCTCGAGTTACCATACCCCACGTTTGACCAAACCACCCAGCCAGACGGCGGACCTGGTCATCAGGATTCTCACTATGGCTTTTCATCTGTTAATCTTACGAATCAATCAAATCATCTCTTACCGATTGCCGAGTTGATCGAGGATGGTATGTTAGGTGGCATCGTAGATCCTAAAGTGACCAAATTGGTTCAAACTGGACTAGAATTCGGATTTGTACCCGACGCCAAAAATTGGCTTGGGATTGGTTGAGTCAACCCACTGTTCATCATTTTTGTATGCGATCCTCAATGCCCATTCTGACTATTACATTGACCTAATTACAACATTTACAGATTGTTCCACGCCGCTCTTCTATTCGCCTGATAGTACGGCAACTTCTCGATCACCCGCAAGAATATTGTATGAATACTTCTTAGCAGCCGCCAGGGAAGACTCCAGAAACTATGATTTGAATTTGACCGTTTTAATCAGTGGACCTCGCGGTTGCGGTAAATCAACGATTACCAAACGAGCAGTAGAGGCCACTGGTTTCAATTTTCTAGAGCTAAACTGCTTTGACTTGTTAGGGGAGACAGAAGTCAAGACCGCGGGTACTTTGAGAGCAAGATTCGACAGGGCACTTCAAGCGATACCTTGCGTTCTATTACTGCGCCATTTGGATGGATTGGCGAGAAGGTCCCAAAGCTTAGAAACTGGTCAGCAACCTGGCATCATCGCCATATTGAAAGAATGTTTCAATGAGGCTCGACGAAATTGGACGAGCCAATCCGCCGCAAAATTTCCGTTGATTATCGTTGGTACAATCACCGATCCCGATCTACTCCCTTTGAGTATGTTGGCTCTCTTCAAGACTCAATTGGCAATCGAAGCCCCATCCGAGGCTGAGCGATTAGAAATTATCAAAGAGCTTTTGCGAAAGGACTTGTTAGCCCCTGACGTCAGCTTGAAGTCAATCGCACTTGAAACTGCCGGGCTGGTTGCGAACGACTTGGTCCACCTGGTATCCCAAGCGCGAATGGCTGCAGTAACTCGTGCACGTATGTACGGAACTGGAATAGAGCAATTAGCTAGTGCGGGTATTCAGCTCATGGCGAAAGATATCGAAAAGGCTCTCGGAAAGGCGCGCTCGGAGTACTCGGAGAGTATTGGTGCTCCACGGATCCCCAAAGTCAGTTGGGATGACATTGGTGGTCTCGCGAAAGTACGTGAAGAGATTCTGGAAACAGTTCAGTTACCAATCCAACACCCTGAACTCTTCGCAAACGGTCTCAAACGTCGATCTGGCTTACTACTCTACGGGCCCCCAGGAACTGGCAAGACGTTGCTAGCGAAGGCGGTGGCTACGTCATGTGGATTGAATTTCTTTAGTGTCAAAGGACCCGAGTTGCTGAACATGTACATTGGTGAATCAGAGGCAAATGTCAGGCGAGTATTCGAAAGAGCAAGAGGGGCCAGACCATGTGTAATATTCTTTGACGAACTCGATAGTGTCGCACCCAAAAGAGGCAATCAGGGCGATAGCGGAGGAGTTATGGATCGTATAGTCAGTCAGCTCTTGGCCGAATTAGATGGTATTTCGTCTGGAAGTTCGAATAACGACAATCAACAAGAAGGTGCAGCCAATAGTAGTGGTAACGGGGAGGTTGTCGTTATCGGAGCAACCAACAGACCAGATTTGCTCGACCCGGCTCTACTAAGACCGGGCAGATTTGATAAATTGATTTATTTGGGAATCCCAAGTTCGAGAGATCAAAAGTTAGAAATCTTAAAATCTTTAACAAGAAAATTTAATCTTTCTAGTTCGTTTGATTTTGATTGGCTGATCGATCAAGTCGACCTGATCGGATCTCAAAAGGGGAACGGAAACATTTTTACTGGTGCTGATTTTTACTCGATCTGTTCAGAAGCTTTAATGGCTAGTTTGATCCGAAAGATTGAGAGATTAGAGGCCAAAAAATCTAATCGAACTCTCAAGACTGACGACAACTCAGATGATCTGAATCGACCCCGTCAAGAAAATGATGAAGAAATTGAACAGTCTATCACCGAGGTCGAGCAGGAAGATTTTATGGTTGCTCTCAAACAAGTCAAACCTTCGATCAGCGCTAGTGAATTGGCTCACTACCGAATCATCCAGGACCAATTTAGTGACTCTACTCGTCAGAACCTCAATCAAGGCCCTCATCTTAACAGCAATGGTTATCATACTAACCACATAGGCGATCAACAAGCCGCTCAATCCAAATTCTCCCCCTTGAAAAATAAAGGCAAAGCTAAGGCACTCTCTTGAGTTCCTTTGTTTTTGTTTCTTGTACCATTTTTTTCCTCCTTATTTACTCGATTTGTCGTCTCAGTTATTTTCCATCTTAATTCTTCAAGCATTTGCAATTCACCCCTGAAGGAGAACATGAACTGGGATGGGGAAAAATACTTGACCAATTTTGAAAAAATCGCCAGTAGTAAAATTGAGCAATACTGAGCATGCTCAGCTAATTTTTTTTTTTTTTTTCAAAGCTGTTTAAAATTCCAATTTCATTCATTCTGCTCAACTTTGGGTGTGGTGCTGAGCATGCTCAGTTTTGCTCAGTTTTAGCTCAATTCTACTACTGGCAAAAAATTTCAAAACTAGCCTCACATTTTCCACCACCCAAGTTTACCTTTTCCTTCAGGGGTGAATTGCAAATGCTTGAAGTGTATATATGACAAGGGGCAATAGCTGGGCCATGCTCAATAATTTATGTGTATAAAACACTGGGGATCTGTGACACACCTCTTTTGACTCACATTCAACATCATTTCTAGAGATGGCAGTATAGAACCAGGTACCCACAACGGTTCCAGGTACCTCCCATGTTTTTGGCTCAAAATCAATACCTGTACCCGTACTTGGCACCTGGGTATTTTTGGCGGGTACCAGCAGTACTTTCAGCCTCACCGGCACAAATTGCTTTTATTTCATCCAGACACTTAGATTCTAATTTTTTTTTTTTTTTTCAAAGCTGTTTAAAACTCAATTTCATTCATTCTGCTCAACTTTGGGTGTGGTGCTGAGCATGCTCAGTTTTGCTCAGTTTTAGCTCAGTTTAATCAATTTTCCCAACCCAATAGACATGTTTTTATGTGGTAGAATTGCAAATGTTTTTAGTGCGAGTATGTGCACCAAATCCATTTTGCCTCAATTTTGTGAGAACATATTTTGTTAGAACACTGTGATCATGAGAAATTGTAAGGAAGTACACGTAGACAAGGTATAAGGGTGTGCCTTACCTAAAGGCAGAAAAAGCAGTGAAAAAGGCTACGAGGCGTACAATGATATGCGTTGGTCTATGCCAGTGAGAGCTCAATACACCACAAACTTCCACCAACATGGGGTTGACGTGGGAGCCAACGTCGAGCCAACCTCCCCGATACCGCCCAAACTTTCTGGTGTGTCTCTTTGCGGGAGGTATCAGAGCCGCGGTTGGCCCAACTTTCCGATGTGGGCTGAACGTGCGTGCCCGCGGTTGGGATAGCTCCCAACGACGGACTTTGGTTGGTACTGCGGTTGGTTAGATATGCGATGCAGGGCTTTTGTTGGCGATCCCACCTGAGCCACACAGCATGAGATTTCCAGCGGCATTCCCGGTGTGTTTGACAGCATCCGGATGAGCAGCCTGTCGTCGTTACAATGTGAAACACTTTTTTTCTTTTCAAATCTTTTTTTCTTTTCAAATCTTTTTTTCTTTGCTCTTCAGAATAATTGGCGGATGTCAATTATGGCCGCAAGAGTAATCACGATTGAAACCGGCGGTTAATTTCCGGTTTTGTTATTTCCAAAAAAGAAGAAACTGCGGGATTGCAAATTTCAGCAAAACAAAATATTAAAAAACCAGTGCGGCTTTTTTTTTTTTTTGAGAAGAAATAGATGGTACAATGAATAAGAGAATCTGAAAGAAACATTGTAGTAGTTTTTATACATAGATTGCTGGTTTTCCTTTGAAAACCGTGAAAAAACATAACAATTGAGGAGGAGAGGAAAGAAACAAAAGCCTGAATGAGGAGAGTGTATGCATGGAGATGATTGAAACTCTGTTTGTCAACAGATTTTGGCAAAGGAAGACGGTTGAGCAGCCAAAGAAGCTATTTGAGGGTATAAGCGGGGATAGTTCCAGTTCTGACCATGTCCTGGACTTCTTCAAGTGTGGGCACAAAGAATTCTTTGGGTTTCATGCTCTTATAGTTCCTCTTTTGGGAGAAGAGTAGGAAGTCTTTGTTCAAGAAAAGGATTGAATGGCTGTGTGAACAAGGGGGGTCATTACATATGTGCAAGGCAAGGACATGGGATCAAAGAACTAATGATATGTCACTTACTGTTGCTGGAATTCACACAATGAACCTTGTAGGATAGCCAATTGTTCATCAATGTCCGACCATTGCGAATCCTTCTTGGATTTGTGTACATAGAAATATACCATGACAAGTCAAGCATAGCACATGCGGGCTTGCATTGCATAGTTTGTTGTGACTTGGTGTGTGATCTCGGTAGTTGTCATCTTACCACCTTTGGGTGGAAGGTCTTGGTAGATCTACAATCAAAAAGCATTATTGATAGGTTTTATATATCAATTGTGATTTCAAGAATTGCTTGTGTACTCACAGATGTTAACATGGCCTTACGATTTGGCACATGACCGGTAACAAATATTCTCTTGGTCTCAAGGATGTTTCAATCAAAACCTAATGAAATAAAAAATATCAGTGATATGATTTCAAGTGAGCCGTGTATAAGAGCTTACCAATACATGTAGATTACTGTGTTGGTACTTCAAAAGATCTCCCACCGCTTCACAATAAGTGGACGGAGATTGTGGAACATCTTGATTTGAATTTGGCTGGAGGTGCTCCTCTTTCCAGGCATCGGGCTGTTTTTCAATGGCGCTCTACAGAAGGAATTGTGGCTTGGTTCAACTGAAATATTGAAAAAAAGAAACGAAATTGGCTTACAAGTGTTTGGTAAAACAGAGTTTTGGGGAGGGCCCCATTCTTATGGGGGTTGTTTGAATACGCTTCAAGTGTTGGCAGGAGTAGTATAATTCAAGCTGTTTTTCTAACAAAATCCTGTTGGGTTTGCTTGATAGCTATCAGCAATGAAGAAACAAAGTATCAATCAAGCAAGAAGCATGAAATCAAGACACACTTACCCTGAAAGATTGATTGAATACAAAGTTTGCAGTTTGTTGGGTAGATATGCCAGTATTTGGACCATCGAGCTGATGATAGGCAGCATTAGCAAAGATAACAGCAGCGGTTCCTGGTTCCTGGACAAACTTTTGATGAGAAACAAAGGAAACATTAGAAATGAGATACGGGGCTAGAACAAGACCAAGTGGAGGGGTTTACCTTGCTTGTGATAAGAGCGATCTTCAAATGTTGAGGGTCAATTTTTAACTGGGATTGGAGTTTATCGCAGACTTCCTCAATGGTGTTGTCATCATGATGAGACACGGACTGATTGGTCATCTTGTCATTGCCGCAGATAGAGGTAGACAAATGGTCAAATAGAGAGGTGGGATCAGTGTGTTCAAACTCGTTGGAGGAAGAAAATCCGTTGTTTGGGATAGGTGTAGATGGTTCATCTTCAACTCCTTCAAATCTGGTGTTGGGATCATTGAGATCTCCATGGAGGATATTGTTCATGTCAAGTGACATCACAGCAAACTGGAGTGAAGGGGTAAGAGAAAGAGAAAATGAATGATTGAGAGCTTGATTGATGTAATAAAGGGAGAGAGGATGGTCGGAGGCAAGATTGGGAACAAATTGGTTAGTTGGGGGAGTGATGAAGAGCTGAATGGAATTTATACCGTTCCTCTGGGCTGATCGGAGGGTGAGGTGGCTGATTGGAGTTTTAAAAGGAAAAAAAGGGAGAAAACAATAAGGGACAACGGTCAGATTCAGAGAGGAAAAAATGACTAAGTCGTTCAAACCTCTGTTTTTGCTTCAATCCACTGCTTGGTTGAGTTACCATCAAATTAACACAAAGTCGCAACTGGATCATAAAAAAATAGTTCAAGTTTTATTAGCATATAACAGAGCAACAAGATGGATTCAAGTTTTAAGTGTAAGCCTACCATTGTTATTTTGGGCATTGATGAAATAAAAAATTGAAACTTTTCTTGAAGACTTTGTTGAGCAAAATACTACAGTAGGAATGAGATATGAATGTTGGCTATGTAAAGGAAGGACAAAAACTAACCAAAAACGGCATACCATGAACCAACACCATCAAGATCTAGTCCAAATGAACAAAGACCAAGTTGCCCAAAGGGCTGCTCAGAGGGCCATGGTTGAGGCTTTGACCAACAAGACATTGATTATGGACAATGTTAGCAATCTGCTTGAACCCGTGATTGGTATGAATGGAGGCCAGCTTGATCAAGTCAATGCGGATGAAAGTGAATTGGACAAGATTCCACCAGGTACATTTGCGGAGGAGGAATTGGATGATGAGGAGGCTGAGCTGAGCTGGATGGACTTTGTGGGCGTAGCAATTGGTCAGATTGATTCGGACCCCAAGGATCTTGATCTACCCTTATCAAGCCCCCTGTTTTGTTGTGAAGAAGAAAAAATCAAGAAGATCCAACCCAACAACTCCACCTGGTACCCATTTTTAAGTAAAGAGGTAAGCAGATTTAATACTTTTTCCATTGAAAAAAAATCAAAGAAATAAAAAAGCTTACCAATTGCTTTGATTTCAGTATCTTATTGGTTCACTCCTGATTGGATACTTACACCAAATTATCTCACGCAACATGTATCATCTGATATGGAGCGTGTTTACCATCTGTGATGTCAGTCTTCCCCGCTGGGAAGCCTTGCAAATAATGCGAGCAAGGATACGGACCCTGATCAATCACACTATAGTTGAAGAGGAAACAGCGTTTGGTCAGCCGGTTTTTGGATTGAATGCAAGGGAATTGATTTCAGATGTGAGCATAACCTACCGCTATCTGTGTCAGAGAATTGCTTAAGCTGAATTGAGATTGTTGCTGTTTGGTTTCCAACAGGATTTGATGAATCCTTTGGTTGCACCACACCTGGATTTTTTTCCAGAAGAAACTCACGGAAAAAATATCTATAAAAGTTCCCAGTCTACAAAATGGCTTAAATAAACAGAGCCAGATCTTTGAGTGCAGATGGTGGAATCAAACCAAAAACACTTCTACATTTTTGAACCAGCCCCCTTAATATCTTCTGAAATTCTCATTCCCATCTTCTTCTACACCCAACAAAATAAGCTGTTTGCAAAGTGCTATCCTCCCAAGTACAAATCCACAAAAGATTGTTCCAAGGTTCAGATTGGAATTCCTCATAACATCTCTTTTGATGATCAAAATCTGAAAATAATTTCTGTTGAAAATCTTGACTTAACCTATGAGGAGATTAAGATGAGTAATGGTTCAATGTTATCAGCGTGTTGTGAGGGAAAGATCCATTGTGAGAATCCCAGTCATTAATGAAATTGAACATAAAGAAATATATATATTGACATTTTTTTCTCTGAATTTGTTTGAACAGAGATTGACCAGAAGCACAACTGGAATTCAAACATAGATTTACCAAATCCTTGGAGAAAGAAAGCGGCTGGAAAAATCCTACGAAATGTTCCTATTACTCTATACTGTGACGACACATCTGGAAACAAATCTAAAAAAATGGAATAAACACATCTCCTATTATTTTACACTGGCCAGGTTACCCCCTCAATTTTCCAATCAACAATTCAACTGTCACTTTCTTTGCACCTCAAATATTACGGGACCTTTGGAAATGAGAGAGATGGTTGTTAAACAGTTCAAGTAAGATTTTTATCATTTTTGAAATTATGGAGAATGTATCTATTTGGATCCTTTGATTGCCTCAGCGCGCGCGCCATTCTTGAGGTCCTTGAGACTGAGATAGTCGGCTGGGACACTCATGCTTCCAAGGCCGTTCTCCTGGTCAAAGATACGGCGGCTTTGTCGCAATTGTTGAGGGGGGGAAGTCTTAGTCTTGATAGGAAGAAACAACATTATCTCAGATGATGTCAGAAGAAAAGCAGAGAATCAGAAAGATACCAATGAATTTCTAGCTGCATGATGCTCGGCAGGCTGCTCAGCTGCGACTGGGAGAAGCTGCTCTGCTGATGTTGAAACAACGTGATGCCCGGCGTCAGAATCAGGAGTGCTTGATTGCTTGAATGTGGCAGTGAGTTGTTGCCCGGAGTTGGGAGTGCTTGATCGCTTAGTTGGCTCCATTGGTGAGTTTTTTTTTCTTCCCAACCAAATCTTGATGGTAGCTGCCGCAGTTAGAAAGATGGGGGGAGAACACACCATATGATCATTTGTCATCATTGGTGAGGCATGACGAGAGCCCACCCAGCCTCTGCCATTGGCTGGCCAATGAGAGCCAGGCTGAGTTGGCTGGGTGTGCCATGGCCAACCAGCCCAATGTGGTAGGTAAGCCAACTCTGTCAACATAGCATGTTGACGGAGTTGGCCCGGCGGCTGGATCGGAAGGGTTGGGCCTGCATGCGGTTGACCACTCCTCCACCATCCTCCGCCCGCGCTGTAGGATTCAAAGCAGACAGGTTGGTGCCAACCTGTCTGCAACTGCGCAGTCAAGCCCACGGGGTCAAATAAAAAAATATCAACCCGTGGTGTAAGAGAAGTAAATGAATAGAAAGGCACAAGTGTGCTAGCAAAGTATGTACAAGAAAAGTAACAAGGAACAAGATGTAAAGGTTCTCCTCTTAGAGAGGGAACAAGAATAGAAGATCAAGGGTCAATGGCTTGATGCGGGAGGTGTTGGTGGTAATATGGTTTGGTTAGCTAGATGGTGGTAAAAATGGAAAGGGGGCGGATTCAAAGGGTCAGATAATTTGACTTGGCTTGCCCCTTTGTGCTTTATAGCATTTACTCATGAAGGTTGTGCTCACAGGTGATGCCTAGTTGCCTTGCGCTTGGCTAGTCCTTGGCAATAGCCTGATGGTCTGCAGCGGTGGTCAGGGCTAGACCAGTTTGGTTGTGTTCTTCTGGTCCTGTTTTGTTTTCTATGACAACCAGTTCAGGGAAAAGGGTGCTTTAGTGGCTGAACTGGTTTGTACTCAGTTGACAGTCTTCTTTATGCTAAAGGGTTCACTTACAGATAGAATTCTCCAACACATTGGGTGTTGCATTCATGATCAGGTCTTGATTCTGACAAATTTCATTCAAGAAAGATTTCATCTTTTTTGATTGTTGCCTCATTGAAATCTCCAGATCACAGCTAATTATATGAGACCAGAAAACACCATTAGGAAGATCTTGAATTGGTGACATACATTTTTATCATTATGGTTACTGCCATGTGACTTTTTGATCAGGATATTAAGAACAAAACAAATTTCCCTTGAACTGGTGGGCTCAGGCTAAAGAAAGCAAATACAAAAAGTCACCCAGGTGGTATTAAAGTTCTTTGAATCCCACAAAAACAAGGACCTTTTTCTGACATTTCTTGTTTCATCAGAAAAGAAATTCATCATACTGGTGATCTAATGTTTTTGCAGTCATTCTTTAATTTCTAGTGAATACTTTGGAGAAAATACAAGATGCTGAATAATCCCAGAACACTAACATTTGATAAGTTCTTTGCATGAAAACATTATGCATCTGATCCTTCTGTGTGAGAAAAACATTTACAGAGAGAAAACTGAGAAAAATTTGTTGTTTGATACATTCATGCATTTCAAAATTAATAGAAGTGATTGACCAAATAATAAAAAGGGTAATATAGTAATTGAAATCCTTAGTGAACTACTTGAAGTTTGCAGCCATAAAAAATATATTTTTCATGAGTTGCTGTTTTGAAGTTGAAACCTAGCTTTGATTTACATGTGCTTCTTCACTGTGACTGTTATCTCTGTATCATGTCTCAAGTGATACAATCTGAAACATTATTGATTGAGTCTATGTATCTTCATAACACAAGCATTTCTTCCAATAGATAAATTTGGGGTGTGATATTATATGCAAACATGCCTTGGGCTGTTTGGAACATGTGATAACTCCATGATCAATTATATCATTTGATTATGTAGAAAACCCTTTCTTCTACCAAGCAGTTGACATTGCTTTGCACTTCTGTTCAACAAGTATTCAAGGAGAGTCTCAATATTTTATACAGTCAAGTTGGGGCTCAATTTTGGCTGATATCAGGCATGACTTGAGAAACATTCACCATCAATTGAGAATACTAGTTAGCATACAATCAAGCATTACTTGGGTATAACATTTTACAGGGTCCCTAAAATGCAGGCTTGAGGGCACTTGCATGTGAGTGCTGAGCAAACTCCCCTGGTGATGCATTCAAGATGTTGACATGTTGCTTAAATTCATGTATAGTGAGATGTGAATTCAATAGATTTGATATTATGCACACACACTCCAAAATAATTGCTGTTTTTGGATAATGGCACACCTCAGGTGATATGTACCACCCACTAGGCAGAAAACTTCAGTCACAATATTTTACAAATCTTCAAGCTGAAAAATTATCCCATCCTTGGAAGAAAAGCAGACAACCAAATTGGGCTGAATAGTACATACACATATGTCCAAGTTGACCAACTTACCACCAGAACTTACCCCCTCCTCAAATTATCTCAAGTGTGGGCAGAGGCAAGTTTCAGTTTCACCACCTGCTTCAGTCCCATGTCCAGGCCACCATGACAAAGGCTCCCTCCCAAATTTTCACTACACTTGAGTCACACTCACACACTCCCTCTGGTTGGGGCCTCTCCTGATCTCTCAAAGAATGCAATTACAACTCACCTTGGGCAGCTTGTCAGCCTTAGAGACAGTATAAACTGTCCAAAAGGCTTCAAATTATTTCTAGTC
>LUKR01001402.1:0-13079 GCA_019395275.1 Puccinia brachypodii
TCAGGCCTCATACTCGTACCAGAGACGCCAGCATCCCCCTCAATTGTACACCCCTCTGTCCATGTCCCGGCTCCTGAATTTGGCATTATCACTCAAAGATCTGATGTACCACAGACCAAGCAGCCTACCTTGTATAAATGCACAACCTTAGTGAATAGCATCACATCAACTGGCGAAAGCAGTAGTAATGTTGGGTATGGGGGTGAATCTGTGTGGTCTACACTGTGAAATTTTATCTTCTAGCTCACTTTGTGGTGATTCCTAGACATCAAGATGTAATGGAATGTAGTCAGTCATTGCTAGACCTTTGTAGTATTCTGCGTGTAAACAATCATTCTTTTTTTTTGCTTCAAAGAAATTAAGAATAAGAGTGTGTAAGGAAAACCTGTTGATTTGGCCTCTCTCACTTTGGGAAAAATATGAGTTGAATGTTTATGATTAGATCAAGGAGAAACTAACAATAAATCTGTGGTATTTGCATGTATTTCATGAGAAGACTCTTTTTTTTAAAAAATAATAAGACACAAGTACACAAGAATGAAAAAGAACAACACTGGTATTAAGCAATAGAAAGACTAAGAAAAAAAATATAGAGAAAAAAACAGAACAATGCGGAAAGAAGAAAACAGTATTCAATGATTATGGTGGTTAGTTCTCAGCTTGCTTGACTCCATGATTTGGTAGTAGAAAAAATAATGGTTGTCTATCAGGTTCAATGATCATTGTAGGGTGATTAAGTTTTGAGGATTGACTGCATTTCCTTCCAGTTTTCTCTTCATGTAGGCCACTGTTGCAAAGAAAGTAGAGAGGAGGAGAGATTGGTGAGTATTTGAGATTGAAGAAAAACCAAATTTGTGTCAGAAAAAAAGGTGGATAGAGAGATTTTCTCTACATTCTCTTCTCAGTTTCTGAGTAGTCATGAACTTGTCAGGCCATAATTGAGCCAACTAAGAAATGCAAAAAAAAGGTCATAAGTGTCAAGTCTTAACTACGAGGCAAGATGTGTGAACCAAGGGGAATTAGACTGGTGCTGTGTGACTGACCCTTAGATAAAACTGTCTTCAATTGTTGGTATCCTTCAATGTGACATTCTTGTCAACAATTTTCCTGTGTAGAAAATGGTGACCAGGAGGGTCATCAGCATTCTGGCAATCACTGATGAAGATAAGAAATAAATAAATGGAGAGCTTTAAAACTGACTGAGTATCCTTAATATTCTCACATAATTCATCTTTGAGTTTAATCAATTCATGGATTGAGAACATAGCTTTGACAACATTCATTGATGTGTTATATGGGATGTTCTTCACTAGAATCGTCATCAGAGAGCGCCCCGTCTTCAGTCTGTCAAACGCTTTGATATTGATCCCACTATCTTCTAGGAATTGCTTTGTCTTATTGATCACATGTGTCTCTGCTAAGGCTAGCTTTACCGCTGGGTTCAAAGCCTCTGGATCAAATAGTTTGGCCTTGGTTATCTTCAGAGGCCTGAGGCTTCCACAAATGTGTATGCCTCCGGGAAGGGCCTAAATATGAAGGCCCTGCGCCGAGGCCTGCACATTTGTGGATGCCTCAGGCCTACACATTTGTGGATTCCTCAGGCCTACACATTTGTGGATGCCTCAGGCCTACCTGTGCAGGCCCCATGGGGCCTGCACAGGATTTTAGGCCTTAAATGTAGGGCCTACAGGCCCAAGCAGGCCCCTGGGATTGTCCTTCAGCAGGCCCCATTTGAAGCACAGGGGACCCTTCTTAAGCCGTGGAAGGCCACATAATGCCCCAAGGTGGGCATGCGCGGCCCTGCACGCCTCATAATGAGGCGTTCACAGCCGCGCACACCATATTTTGGGTGTGCGCTTAGTAAAAGTGGGGCGTGCATTTAGCCAGCCCCTTGCAAGTTTCATAACATAACACTCCTCCTAAACACGAACATTGAGTAAATGTAATTGTTTGAATGCTGCTGCTAGTTTTATTTTTCCCAAAGGTTTTGTTAACACATTGGCAATCATATCCACAGTAGATAATTGACAAATTTGAATGACTTTGAGGTCAAAAAGTTGTTGAATATATTGAAAAAGAATTTCAATATGCTTAGTATTAGCATTTAATTGAGGTTCCTTGCTGATGATGACTGCACCAGAGTTGTTGTTGAATATAGTTGGCACATCAAATTGAATATGTAAAGAAGTTAGAAGGTTAGACATCCATCTTAGTTGCTTAGAACATTTGTTGATCAAAATGAATTCAGCCTCCATAGTAGATTGAGCTACTACAGGCTGTTTCTTGGTTGTCCATGAAATTGGATTACCTAAGAAAGTCATGACATACCCAGACATAGACTTTTTTGTGAATATCAACATCCCATAATCTGCATCCTCCCAGCCACACAGCTCTTGACTTCCATCTTGTTTAAATAAATGTACCCCTACGTCCTTTGTACCACATAAATACCTCATGAGATGTTTGACCATAGACCAGTGTGCCTCTGTCGGATCCAAAGTAAACTGTGCCAAAACGTTTACCGTAAATGCAATATCCAGCCTAGTATGCAACGGAAGATAGTTCAACATTCCTATAGCCTTTTGCATATGCTTCATGGCAAATGCCGTAGATTCTTGAGCAACCACCCTGTGAAAATTCAAAGGCGCAGGCACCTTGACCGGATGAGCATTTTCCATGTTGAATTTGTCAAGAATTTTCTTGATAAAATCGGATTGATGAATATAAAGAGATCTATTTGTTTTCCAGTCCAATGTGTAACCAAGATGCTGAGTCGGATGTTCTTTAATCTTCAACAAATAAGCCTTTTTAAGATCTTCTAAAAAAGTTAAAACTTTTTTACAAGATTTTCCAACCACTAGACCGTTGTCAACGTGCATGTGCAGCAGGATAGAATTTTTGGTGTTATGAAAAAGAGTGTTGTCTAGAACCGCTGGTAAAAATCCTATGGCATGAAGAGTAGCAACTAGATGTTGTTTTCACATGCGTGCAGCTTGCTTTGTTCCGTATAATGATTTCTTCAGCTTCCAGACCCATCCTTTTTTGGTCGTATCCGGATCTTCAAACCCCAGTACTTGCAACACATAAATAGAAGCATCTATATTACCATAGAGAAATGCTGTTTTGACATCAAACTGAAAGACAGTGTAATTATGATTAACTGCCAGTGAGAGCATCATTTTCAATGATTTTTTTCAAGCCACCAAACTGTGTGTTTTGAAATAATGCAACATATGTTCTTGATGATTGCCAAACACCACCCATCAAGCCTTATGCCTAATGAATTCTTGAAATTCATTTTTCTTCCTATTCAATAGCCACATGCAGCCAATTGCCTTGTCATTGGACGGAGGTGGAACCAAAACGCAAGTATTTTGAGAATTGAATTCTACTGTCATAGCCAAATCCCATTGCGGAAGAGCAACTTCATTGTTCATTGCCTCATTGATTGAAACCGATTTGGTGAGACATAATTCCGGAAACTCACAGTCCAGCACAATGTTTAAATCTGGCAAGTCCTTATCACGTTTTTGAGATCCTTCAATGATATTAGAAGGACTAATGGCAGAAGTTATATCTTTTGGTGCAGGATGTTCTCACGGTACCCAAGTATACCTCGCGGTAGATGATGGCTGTTGACAAGGAGTAGTTGAAGCAGGATCAGCTTGAGGTTGTCCAGTCCGCAAATTCAAAGAAGGAGTACAACAAGGAATAGGAGAAGGATCGAGCCACAAAACAGGATGTAGATTGAGGAGGGGACAAAGTCATAAAAGCATGGGTGGAGAAATTTGGCACAGGCCCAAGTCTGGCTTGGCCGAACCCAAGCTGCTGGCCGATTGGAAGCACAACACCAACGGGCCCCAACTGGCCCCTATAGCATACCCGTACATACCCCACTGCGGGTTTTGGCGCGGGTGGCACCCTGGCTTGGGCTTGGCCAAGCAAGGCTTTGGCCCAACCCCCTCCAACTTTGGGAGGTGCCAATTTTGCTTTAGAATGTGCCACACGTGCTTGGGTATAGGCCAAGCACGCTTGGCCTATTTTTTGCCCCCCTTGGATTGATAGGCCATAAAAGAAATAGAAGTGATTGGGTGAATTTGTCTTCAGTTTTGATCCAAGAGTCTAATTATTCCGACTGCCGTGAATCTCATTGATGACTTCACATGTCACACATTTTAACTCATAACAAGTTGTTGCAAAAATTGGTGGGCCGCCCAATCCGGTGCGCGCTGGCGCCGCCGGGAAGGGGAAGCTGTTGCAAAAGCTTGTTGCAAATTAGCGGCCTCCCGGTATTCCTCTGAAGTAGGGGTGACGGCGCCGCGCCCCGGGTACGTGCACCTGGCGCCCCCAAAATCTTGAAAATTAGGGTGGGTGCGCACTTTCCTAACCCTAATTTCTACAGGGAGCCTGGGAGAATCTCATGGGAAGGTTCAGACGGTCTCCTGACAGCCTAGGGAAGAAAAATGTTGAGTAGACTTGGTGGCTTTCACACTGCCAGTCTGCCAGACTTAGAATTCAGAGATTGATGAGTGCAATCAAAACCAAGGCTCAAAATCAAATGTCACCAACAACTTTGAAGATGATTGCTCAAATCAAGTTTCAGATTCTTCAAAGCAATCCATTACTAGCTCCCAGAAAAAAAATAAGACAAAACAATTCGCAAAAAGATTTGGAATACAAAAACATGAGAACATACAATGTGTTCCTTACTCCGACTGAACTAGAAGAGTTTGAAACCGGTATCTTCACGGAAGATCAAATGCATGTAGTTGCTGCACAGACGCTTTCATGGATACGATTTTTGATTTCGGCATGTGGGAAAACCTACCTCCGCAACCCAATGAAGTGATTGACATTGGCAATATTGAAGACATCACAAATGAAGAATCCAACTGGGACCCCCAAGAGCTTTGGCTTTCTTGATCTGCCAGACCATTTCCCATTTTATTCCACTTTACTTATATATTCCCTGCCTTCTCTGTAAATAGAATACAGATTCACTCATGCTTCAAAAAATTGTTTTTAAATTCAAAAATAACAAAAAATGAATTGGCGCCCGGCGCCCCATGGCGCCCCCAGCCAAAGGCGCCAGCTTGAGGCCACTGCGAAGGCGCCCCTGGGCGCGCACTTTTTCAAACATGGCGCCGTCAACCCTACTCTGAAGACAGTGGGAGCAACATTCCCTAGCTAATGTCACAATTCGTCGAATAATGTGATCGGAACTCCGATTGTCTGACGAGCGCTAGGAACAGATTCTCCTGAAGTAATCGATGAGCAATTTCAACCCACAGTGCGCTTAAAGAGTGGCTATGGAAGCTGGCTTGATGATGCCCCAACACCCTTGAGCAGTGGAATTGAACGTGTCCGGCTTGGTGGCGAGTTGCCTGTGCCGGTGGGACTGTGCTCCCTCGGCCACCAGCTCCATCCCTCTCTTGCTGTGTTACATGTGATGCACCGCTTGCTGGGTAAAATTGCTGCAGCGAACTTCGGTCCAATGACGTCATTCGACTCCAACGTCCCATTTTTAACCGCAACAAATCCAAAGCAGCCGATTGGTTGGACATCCTGATAGGTCTTGTTGACCATCAGTCCTCCTCCTCCTGGGTACATCAGAATTGTATCTCCCTTCTCACACCACCACCTTGACCATCGTAATAGCTTAAGTTCCGAATGTCATCTAAAGATGTTTCAGCCGATGAAGGGCTTTCTAAATTGAGCCTATCGGATCGCTTAAAGTTTACTCCCAACACCAGTGTTATTATCAATTTCCCCGCTGGAAACCGTCACCAAGCGGCGAAGCTCATTGGAGCCCTTCTCACTGTAAACACTAATTCCTTTCCTCTTGAAAACAAAAATCCAGTGCTCAAGTCTGAAATTTAAAAAGAAACTGATCCTTGTACACCGCTTCACAGGAGAATCACGTCAAGCATCATTGTTTTTTTAACGAAAAACGATTCCACAAGTGCGGCACTATTGTTATTGGGTAAAAAAAGCGAGCTCATTTCAGATTGTGATTTTTGTAGTCACATCGCTCATCACCTCTTGGCGCTTTATTCCTTAGGTGCTGATGAGAAGGCGATTCAGGTGAGTCAAATATCTCTTGAATAGGTCCTCACTGCTCACTCAAACTGATCAATACGATTGATATTATCATGACAGGGTTCCTATGACCGAGAAGCTCCAACTCAGGTATGTCATTTATTTCTCCTAGTCCGGGATTGGTTGCTCATCTTCTCATGAGCTTCGGACTACGACCATGACCAGAAACCAATTGGCGGTGTTGATGGTGAAAAAATTAATATCAACAATTGGACCTCCTTTCTTGGAAAAGCAGAGTATGGTTCTACTTCCTTTTAGAAACGGGATCAGCATGAAAGAACCTGATGGGCTTTACATCGTTAATGATTAGGTATTACAAAAATTACTTGGAATTTTTTCGGGAAGAAATCGACAAGAAAGGTACAATCGCAGCCATCCAGGAGTACATATTTGGAGACCCCAAAAATCAGATGTTGAATCGGTGAGTAAACCTGTCCTTCCTCTGCTGGTGTTTAAAGAAGAAGAAAAATAGAATCAGTCAGACTCTGACGAATGAATTATTTGTAGCTCGTTCTCGGGGGTTCTCCATCCCCGTGAGTCATTTTTTCGATCAAGATTTTAATCAGAAAAGGGTTTCACGCTGATCAGCTAATCTCCGTGGCTTGCTGAGAATTGTATAGTCATACACGTGAGTTATGAGTTAAATCCAACCCCTGATGTGCCCAAACCTGATTGAGATGATGTTCAATTTCTTAGTGGGGATACGGCCTCGAATTTAAGATTGATGCGATAGTGGTCGAAGGCGCGTTACTTATATTTCAAGAAACCCGGAAAAAGAATTACTGACGTCCCTTGAAAATCCACAGGGCTGGCTATCACTGCTGTCCACGGAGCCAACCTTTCAAACTTGAAATTATCCGAACTGGTAACGAAACATAAGACTAACGGGGCCTCTAATGGGTCGCCCAGTCATAAAAAGCCACAAGAAAACTCTCAGTCTTTCGACTTTCGATGTGAAGAAAGTAGTAAGATCTTTAAGCCCAAGTCTGGTTTATCCGCTTTCCAGGTACACAAATCTACCATTCTTTCTTGATCTCTGGAAAGATGCGCAATATTCAATCTAGTAATTGTTTGCTGTGTGCATATAGATCCTTCACAAGATATCCCAAGAAACCGAATTGGTAGACCCGATTTTTCAGACTTACGATACGAGGGAGCAATTTTCTAAAGCAGCTGAACACCCAGCGCTGATCCCATGGTTAGAGAAATGGGAAATCGAAGAAGATGCTGACTGGAATGAAATACTTGAACGAACTAAGGAGGTAAATTGATGAAGTTTTTCTACGAGCTTGTTTAAATTTTAACCTGAAGCCCACTCTTATGTTTTCTCTGGTACTAGCTCATATGGATGGTCGCGGTCATCTACGCGACCAGCTACGATAGAGGAGGAGGAAAATTCGCCTTGAACTTTTTTCTGTAGGTTTTCTTGATCTTTGCTATGAAACCAGCTCTATTGTTTCTTACGCTTATTTTTCATTCCCATTGGAACAGCATGCATTTAGTCACTTCATCGCTCTTCTTACCGGCCATCTTACCAAACATAGACGAACACTCACGCCCCATCTTACTCAAGGCTTTCTTCAGAGTGAGTCTTGTGTGCCAGAGATACTTCTTGCGAATAGTGAAGGAAATCTGCTGATAGCTTGATCGTTTTACATTCCTGTTACAAAAGACTGCAATTTGCATATGGGTGGGTCAAGGGAGGTTCGAACTACGAATCTCCGAATGTATGAAAGAACCATCCTTAATCCAAGTACCCGACTCTGAGAGTCCCAAAGACTCTGAGAACCCATGGTTTAAAGTGTTGGAGAGCGCCGCTAAGCATCACGATGAACATACCACCAAGGTTTGCTCTCCGCAGATTTCATCGGGACTGTTGTGTCTTATGTGACCAGAAGAAATCTGACTGGATTTATATAACTGATCATCATTTTAGATCATTCGCGCTTTATCTTTTAATGCAAACACGTATGGAACTAGTCAACCAGGATATTATGGCTGTGACTTGGAAGGCTCTGAGTTATTAGACTCGACACTCTTCCTCAGAGTAAGCCTTGTTTCTCCATTTCTTCCTGTACAAAAAATCAGAATTCCATGCAAGTTTTACTGATGCGAAACTTGATTTTTTCTTCCTGTTTGGTTTGATAAGGCTTCCGTGATGACTCTTAACAAATTAGATTGGCAAAGTCATGGAAGTTCGATGGACTTCAAGTGGTACTAGAGTAAACGACGGTGTCTCTTTCTTTCCTCATACGGCATCTCACTTTTTGGTGATTGGTCGATCTATGTACAATTTTCCACCGAATTGTTTTAGCTTGATACGTGTAGCTTAAATTATCTATCATTGTTTAACCGACCTTAACAATGGACCCATCCACATATTATTATGTTGACAAGAACACAAAAATCTATCTGATCATATTCCCAGCCCAAGTACATCTAAATCTCATTATCCTTTAACGCATTGTTTGCCACCTTTGGACTCAGGTTGTGAGTTGTTCATTTTGTCTGGGAGAGAAAGGGGTTGGCTGGCACATAATGTGGTTTTATTTTTCGGAACCCGGAGCCAAGGGAAAAGCGCGCTTTATCAATGCAGTGCCTGCAAGTGGACGGCCCACCCTCTGCGCTGACCGATCTCCAGAAGATCCCGCCGATTTCATACACGGGTCACCGACTGACCGGGACAGTTTCCTCCCGTTCTTAGACTCCGCTTTCACACTTTTATATTTAGCCCCGATCGAAAGAGTTAATTGGTATTAGCGGGAGAGTTGCCAAGAATAATCATATGAAATTCAAATGTAAAAAAAAAAAAAGCATTGAGAAAGCCCACGGTTCTCAAACTTGAGAAAGAAAAAAAAGAGACTAATTGAAGAAAAAGGAGGCCGATTCTGTTTATTTACATATTATCACTCACCTGGAGCTGAGATCCCCAAGTTTCTCATAGCAAAAAAAGTAGAAGATGATAACGACGATTTTTGGACAGGCTCATCACCATCATCACCATCAACAACGCCGACGGTTGATAGTCCTGATCACGATAGTCTCGATAGGCTGGATCACGATCGAATTAATCATCGGAATCTTTAGCATCAGAGAATCAGGATCATCAGGGTTAGAAAGGATGTCGGGAGGAGGACGGTTAGGTGTGAATCTTTGGCGCATGTTCCCGGGTACACCATCTGAAGAAGTTACTCTAGAGTGGGGACGAAGATCATCAAGTAGTAGTAGTAGTAGTAGTAGTAGTAGTAGTAGTAATGAAAGGATGTTTAGGATGAGGAATCGAGTATCATCATCTTATAATTATCCTTTACCATCGACAATCGGACCGAGACCGAAGCGAGAATGGATAAAAAGGCTACAGTATATCGAACGAAAGGGTGCCTTAGATATCCGATTATCTCTACTTATCCCACCCTCGACTCTCCAAAAAGATGGCTTGGTAACTTACCCTCCTGAAACCGCCTTATCGGGTAATCTTAGTTCTAGTAATGGTGTTGGGGTCTGTAGTTGGGAAAGGTCGGGATGTCTTAGGAATCTTGGGAATGGGTATTTGAAGGATTGGGATATCGTCCATCCTGATCCGAAGTCTTGGGTGGTTAATTTTGATGATGGGTAGGTGAGCTATGTATCATCATCATCATCTTTTCTTTTATCTCTCTCTTTATTCCTAAAATTCATTCCTTTTTTCTCGGGGGATAGGCCTTTACCACCTTCAGAAAAATTATATAAAATCATGGACGAGTTTGGAATTAAAGCAACACATTTCTGGGTTAGTTCTCACTCGCCTTTCTTTCTTTCTCACTCAAATTGATACAACTGGCGGGTTTTTTTTAAAAACAAAAAAAACAGATTGGAGGGAATGTGTTGAAGTATTGGGAGTTGGCTATTCAAGCTGATCGACGAGGAGATCATTTAGCGGTCCATACCTGGTAAGAAAGCAAACTATCAACAAATGTATAAAAAAAATAAAATAAAAACCCTGATTAATTATATGTAAATATAGGTCACATTCCCATTTGACCAGTTTAAGTAATCATCAAATCTTGGGCGAGTTAGGATGGACGATTCAGATCATCTACGATCTGACGGGCAAAGTACCTAGGTTCTTTAGACCTCCGTATGGGAATATCGATAATCGAGTACGGGCAATTGCTAAGGTGTGACTCGTGAGATCCTCTCATCTATCCATGATTTTTTCTTTTCTTTTTTTCTGTATAAAAATCGTGTGTATGTGTGTGTTTTTCTCAAACAAATGTGTGTATATGTGGGTTGTGTATTACTACTGTTGTATGGATTGTAGCATGTTTTTGGATTAGAGACGGTGATCTGGAACTTCGACTCGGTGGACTGGGGCCTGAACCAGACATACTCGACGGGAGACCAAGTGGACCAAGCGGATCGGACGAAGGGGCCGAGTCTTACGGAGGTGGTCCAGTCGATCGGCCGGTTCGCATCTTCCACTTCAGCCTCCGGCGGCGGTGGTGGGCTGATCCTCGAGCACGAGCTCAGCTTCGAGGCCGTCGAGGCCTTCCGACTGTCTTGGGCTATTGTCCGCACCCAGAACTTCTCGGCCATCGGCCCCCTGCCAGTCTGCCTGGATGGGGGCAGGTCGGCGTGGTACCAACCATAAGAAAATGTGTTTTGTAGATTAGTTTGAGTGGTGTATTTTTATTTTTATGTTTTTGAATAATTTATTTATTTTTGCAGAAGAGAGAGCCGACCGAAGCGAGCAGCAGGAGAAAAAGAAAAGAAAAGAAAATAAAATAAAAAAAGATGGACCAGCCCATCAGGCGGAGGAGACAGTCCAGCCTGTTGACCGCCACCAGCAGCCCAGGACCGAGCAGCCAGCCAGCAGCCATGAGCCAGCACCAGCAGCTCACCAGCTACCTCAAGTCGAAACTGCCGGCACTCGTCAGTCTGGCCATCGGGATCATCGTCGGCCTCTTGTTCGCGCTTGTTCTCTCGTCGGCCACCAGCAACCCAGCCAGAGTGAGTCAGTCGTAAGAAGAGGCAGCGAGCGATACTGAGACTGTGCTCCCGTTTGTCCAACGCAGAAGGCTTCCCAGTGGAGGGGTGGGACGACCGTACCCACTTGGACCCACTCCAGGACGGCCACCACAAAGTTCAGCGTGCCGATCCCAACGCTCGACCAGCGATTCAGAGTGTTCAACTTGCTATCCACCCTAACTGGACACCATACTCAGCAATGCACAAAAGCATCCCAAAAACCCTACAAACGACAGGTCTACGAGAGATACGAACCCTTATTGGGTTACGATCCTACCACCAGTACTCGATCCTCTAAGAAAAATGGCTTCGGTAAAGGGAACGGGCCTATCCATCTCTTTAAACATCTTATCCCCGGTAATCATGACCCCGATCTCGACTTCACGGGCATCATCGACTTCAAAGGCCATTCTAAACTCACGATGAATTCTCGTAGATCTGAATCTAGTGGACCCAACTCCAAAGAATCATCATCATCGTCCTCAGATGGTACTTCATCATCATCATCATCATCTAAAGTCCCGCCCAAAGCTATGCGCAGAAAATCAACAGGACATAAATATTTCTTTGCGATCAACTTATACAACTCATTCGACGTGATCCCAGATCTATTTTCAACCATGTTCAAGGTGTCTGCGATCTTAGGTTTCCAAAACGTGTTTGTATCAGTATACGAGAACGGATCATCAGATCAAACGAAAGCTTTGTTAAGATTATTCGATGGATTGAGTAGATCGGTTGGAATTAGAGTCGTTATTCGGACCTCACTAAGGACTAGAGGCGCGTTCCATCATCGGATCGAGTATCTCGCTGAAGTCAGAAACGCTGCATTGGCCCCGTTACAAGAACTTAGAGACTCTGAAGGGGAATTATTCGATACTGTTATCTTTATGAAGTTCAGCTTGACTCTCTATACATCACCATTATAGGAAGAAAGCTGACTTTTTTTTTTTTTTTCCTCGTTTTGTGTAGTGATGTCTTGCCTTGTCAAGATGATTTATTGGAATTAATTTGGCAGAGTCGTAGACAGAATGCTGGAATCACTTGTGGAGCAGATTACATTTTTCACGAAGAGATAGCCCAACCTGTATTCTATGACAGTAAGTTTTCCCTCTCTCTTCCAAAAAAAAAAAAGAAAAGAAAAGAAAAGAAAAGAAAAGAAAAGGAGAAGGTAATTGAAAAAAAAATAATCTGAATGATAACACAGATTGGGTAGCCCGAGATATAAATGGGACAGCGTTAGAGAACGCGCCTTTCGAATCGATTTTCAGAGACCCATCATCTCAGCATAAATTTGAGCGTCACTTACCGATCCAAGTCCAATCGTGTTGGAACGGGATCGCGATATTAGACCCTGCGCCCTTATACGCCCACCCCAGAGTGCGGTTCAGGATGGCTAAGTTATCAGAGGGTGAATGTTCGGCTTCAGAATGCTCGCTTATTTGTAACGATTATTGGAACGCTGGGTATGGTAGAATTGTCATGGTACCTAGAGTTAAATTAGCCTATGATAATGTTGAGTTTTCTTTTTCTTCTTCTTCTTCTTTATCATATCATTCTTCTCTCTCTTTGTCTGAAACCCCGTTTTTTTTTGTCGTAGAGGGTATGGCAAATCATCCATCCAGATAGGAAGAACTTAACCGTCATAAGAGGGTATACTAGATTAGGAGGAACGCCCGATGATCCGACTGCAGATCCGCAAGACCGGGCCTGGTTCGGCCCTCATGATCGGTTATTTCGCTTAGAAGAGAGCGAAGAAATCCCGATGAAACTTGAACCTGCTTATGGTAATCCTTGATCCCGCCTTCTTCTTTTTTTCTTTTTTTTTCTTTTTTCCGAGGGAGATGTATACTGATGATGATGATGGTTTTTTTTGATTATTATTTTTTTGGTTGGTAGTTTGGTGTTGGGGGTGGGACGGCGCTGGTGATCTTGATGGTCCTGATGTCGATCCCGTTTGGGAACCTACTAAA
>LUKR01001403.1:0-13055 GCA_019395275.1 Puccinia brachypodii
TTGAAATTTTTCAAATATTGCATCACTGATGCCTAGTTGTTGCTGAATAACACAAAGTCTAGCCACTGTTCCATAATCGGAGGGGGAAGAGGAAAGTTCTTGACTGCTGTTGGGTTTGGCCAGAGGACTTCTTGGTCCATTAGCCGCTGGGGTGGGGCAAGTAGATCTGTATGGGTGGGATGAGGTGTTTAGGCGTTCAGCTTGTCTGGATTGGGTTGGGCCAATATTACCTGTAGCAAGCAGAAATTAGATTGTTACGTCAATGATTGATCAGGCTAAGCTCCCACATACCGAGCTGAGCTTACTTGATTGATGAGCCGTTGGGATATCAAGATAGAGTTGCGGTGAGTTGTCACTTGTCATAGTAGAGCTGTATGGGTGGTATGAGGGGTTCTGGAGTTTGTCTTGTCTGGATTGGGTTGGGCCGCTATTACCTGTAGTGGAAATACATTTTTGTGTCAATGATTGATCAGGCCAAGCTCCCAGATACCAGGGTGAGATTACTTGATTGATGAGCCGTTGAGCTATCAAGATTGAGTTGCGGTGAGTGGTCACTTGTCATGTTGTCCCCGCTACCAATCGACATTTGAGGGGGTAAGCTGGTGGGGCTGAAATACAGAGGCAGACAGTGGTTCAATTTTTGATATGTATTGTACATGTCATGTGAGAGATCTAATTCAACTCATGTGCGGTGCTGGGTATCCAATTGATTCCGATTTGGGTTTCCTGGTGGTTGACCTAGCGAGAGACTGGTTCCATCACCTGGTGGTCCGGTTGTTCGGCAATAATCACCTCCATGGTCCAAGTGATCTCAATGATACCTGTGATTGTTATTTGGCCAAGATGTGTTGTAGAGTGTGGGTTGATAACCGGTCGTATTTGTGGGATAGAGGAGGGGTCAATGACAGAAAAAAAACCGGGGTGATCAAAGGCGCAGAAACTGAAACAGACTGAAGTGCCAAGGAGAGAGGGATGTGATTGGGGCAACTGCAATACTGCAAGTTGGGCAAATGGGATGTGTATACAAATTTCTGCATACAATTTGCCACCGCTTCTGCAATAAATGTGGACAGCGCTTCTGCAATATGTTCTTATCTGCCCCTTACACTCAACTCATCAAAAAATCCAAGCCAGTAAAATCAAACCACCTTGATATCCTGATTTCAGTCATCAAGAAAAAATCTACAGGCATTTCCCTGCCTATTCAAGGGAAATGCTACCACGTGTACCAGGTTTCAACCAACAGCATTAGAAAACAAACTGATTCAATTGAACTCATGAATGTCCTTTCTCTACATTTTATATCTGTAGGCTTTGTGCCAGTCCCTGGTGAAAATGGGGAGGTCTTTTTCTCTTGCGCCCTATGTCAATCTCAGCAACGGTAGGCTAGCTACGCTAACTGTAGCGTTAGCGTGGCGTAGCGCAGCAAAAATGCGCTACATTTTAGCGTAGCATTAGCAAAAAATCCCCCTTTCTGCGCTAACGCTACGCGCAAAGGGCACATGAGTGCGTTAGCTGTTAGCGTAGCGTTAGCGCAGAAAGTTGGAATTGCGCTAACGCTACGCGCTCAGGGCACAAAAAAGTGCCCGCTACGCCGCGCTACAGCGCCTTTTAGCGGTTTTTTTGCCTTTTTTGCCGCTAAAAGCGCTGTAGCGCAGCGGGACGCAGCGCAGCGGCTGTAGCGGTGCGCTAACACTAACCAGAAACAAGCCACCTGTTAGCGGCGCTACAGCGTAGCGTAGCGGCGGTAGCGGGATGCTAACACTACAGAAAAAAGGGCCTGTTTTAGGGCCACTACGCTAACGCTAAGTGGCCCTTTAGCGTAGCGGCCCACCGTTGATCTCGGCCATTGAGATTGACTGATAAGCATCTCAACACCCCACAGAATCAAAGGGTTTTGGAGAATAGGCGTATGTTAGGCCTCCCAAATCCAGAGTCTGGTCAGCAGGGAAATTACTCCAACATGAATCATCTTTCCCAATCACACACTATGATGGATTATAGCTACCACAACCATGAATCAAATTATAATATCCAAACACAGCAATTGTTTGGTTATAATAATCATCATAACCTTTCTCTTCCCCCGGAGCATGAAGCCCATCAAAACTTACTTGGCCAGTCATCAGGACATCAGGAGTTCCAAATTTTCCTGGTGAGGAAGAAATATGTCAAGTTGTTATTGGTGGGAACAGGGGATATGGTTTTGGGTCAATTTCAGATTCAGATGATGAACCACTTCACATCTCTCCTAACTTTTCCAACATCATTTCACAAATTTTGATTCAAGATGAAAGACTCCCTGGGGATACTGTGGAGGAATCACAGGAAGTGGTACCAAGGGATGGTCAATGGTTCCCTTTTAATTCCAAAGAGGTAATATCCCTTCCACAATTTCTAGAGATAGGCATTTATGGAGCTGATTTAAAATGACATCAATCCCCAAACAGTATCTTGTTGCTACCCTATTCTTAGGTCATTTGCATAACCTATTGTCCCGGTCCATGTATCAGCAAATGCGTTTGATATTATCAAGCCTTTCCAATGTTCACCTCCCACATTGGGACTCAATAAGACGTACTCGTGGAAGAATCAGGGATTTGCTGAACATTAAGATTCACCAACATGAAACTGTCCTTCAAAACTATTGAGACCCAACTTCAGCCGCGCGTACTCTCACACACCATGCTGCGGATAATTGAAGTTGTTAGGTCACAAACCTAATTAATGAGATTGCTCGAACCCTAATTGATTATTATAGACCTGGTCCATGTATCAGAAAATGTGTTTTATATTATCAAGCCTTTCCAATGTTCACCTCCCACATTGGGACTTGATAAGATGTACTCGTGGAAGAATCAGGGATTTGCTGAACATTAAGATTCACCAACATGAAACTGTCCTTCAAACCAAGTGTTCATAACTTAGCTTAAAAGAAATGATTGGACATGTGAGTGAGAGCATTTTGTTCCACTTTATTGACATACGCTGAGATGTTTATAATGTCTTATCAGGAACTCAGCAATCCATATGTAAATCGGCATTTACCATTTTATCCACATGATCCATTGGGCAAGAATATCCATTCTTTGTTCCAAAGTGCTAAATGGTGGGAATTTTTGCCCCAGCACAACCGGGTCCAGATGGTTCCCTTAGGTTCCAAACATTTCTATATTTTTGAGCCTACTACCCTCAGGAACCCAGTGCTTGACCCATCCAGTTTTTGAGCCTACTACCCTCAGGAACCCAGTGCTTGACCCATCCAGCGGGAAATGGGAAAATGTGGTGATGCCCATTTATTTCTTTATGTGTGAAAATGAAATGTACTCCAAATGCATTATCCCCAAGCTCAAATTCAACAGACAGAATCACCCAAATGGCTTCTCAATATATATTCCTGAAAATATTCCATACAGTTCTCCTCACCTGATGACCATCAAGACAAGTGAATTTCATTTTATGTATGAGGAGATGAGACTTGCCAATGGAACAAGATATTCTATTGCTTGTAATAATGAGTTTTTTGGTGAGTTATCTGGCTTCAGGAATATTCTCATTTGCTGATTGTTGACACCTTCAATCATTGACAGAAGTATCTGACAATGGAATGCACAAGAAAGACTTACCCAATTGGTGGCGCTTAGAGGCTAAAGGCAAAATCATAAGGCATATGCCAATTACATTATACTCAGATGACACCTCAGGCAATCAGTCAAAAAGATGGAACAAACATGTTTCATTTTATTTCACTTTGGCCGGCCTTTCTCCAGCACATACAAACCAAGAGTATAACACACACTTTATTGCAACAACCAATACAGCAGGTCCAATGGAATTGGCGGAACAAGTCGTTGAAGAGATGAATGAAATATCATCCAAAGGATTCACCTCATATGACTCCATTCTGAAGCAAGAAGTATTGGTCATGAGTGTTGTTCTTTGTTTCCTTGCTGACTCTCCAATGCATGCAGAGGCTACAAGCACCCCATATCCAGGCTCATCAAATAATCCATGTCGTATTTGCCATTTAAGTGTTGGCAAGAGAGAAGACAAAGCTTCATCTAAATATATCCATGAATTCTTTGGGCTGAGCAAATGCCCATTGCGTAATTGGCAAGCCACCATCAAACACACCAAAGATTTGTGGTACACATCTCAACACATGCCAACAAAGGATTTTGACCTAAAAGATAAGGAGTATGGGGTGAAGGATTCTTTAAATCATCAATTGATGGAGCTTTCAAAGAAAGCAGATATGCCACAAGAAAGAGCCAGAATTTCCAAGATAGAAAATGAAACACCAGAGCGATTATACAACCCTTTCTTCCTCTTACAAGGGTTTGATGGAACCCTAGATACCCCCGTGGAAATCTTGCATGTGTTCTTCCTTGGTGTAGTCAAGTACTTACTCAAGGATTTCATGAATGGAGCCAAAAGGCACCACTCTGAAATTGAAGCACGTTGGGCAGCATTCAATATTGACGCACTGAACATCCCCCCAATTCAGGCCACATATCAGGTAGATCATTATGCAAGCTTTGTTGGAAAAGATTTCCGTGTGGTGTTGCAGACAGCCCCATTTGTATTCTTCCCATTTATGAATTCATCCCAAAGGAAATTGTGGTATGAGTTATGCTACATTGGGAATCTCCTAGTAGAAACAAAAATTGCAGACCTGGAGGAGTATTTACAAGAATTGGAAACACATATTCAAATATTCTTAATAGAGGTTATAAAAATGTCTGCAAGGTGGGCAAATAAGCCCAAATTTCACATGCTCACTCATCTGTCTGCTTCTATATGTCGCTTTGGCCCCCCAGGATTAATTGCAACAGAGAAATTTGAAAGCTACAATAGCATATTACACACAGCATCCATCCATTCCAACCTCCAGAGTCCCAGCAGAGATATAGCTATCAGCTTCAGTAATTATCAAATTCTCCGGCTTCTGATATCTGGTTCCACCCTCTATGATCACAAGTTTAATCAATATTTTGAAGTTTCCAATAAAGTAATGAATATATTCTGCAATAATGAGGCTATTCAGAATGCCATGGGTTATAACCCAAAACTACTTTATTATGAGGACAGGCACCCATCTGTCCACAACCCCAAGGTTCCAGAATCTGAGAGAAAGGAAATCCCAGAATACCTGGCCAAAAGTCATCCCACATGGAAATTTAGACAGCTTGGCTCAGTGAAACTCAATTCTAAGGAGACTATTCACAAGGATAGCTTTGTAATTGTAATTATTCTTAATTGATATTTCAACTTTAACACTGTATGAAAAGTATGTATACTTACCTGAGCTTTCTTCATCTTTCACAGTTAGGTCTAACCAGCTTTGGATGTGTGACATCCATTTGGAAAGCCTACCCAGAATCCAGCTACAGGTTCTATATTGAGCTAAATCCATGTAATCTCCATGGGGTTGATGAATTTTATTGTATGAGAACACTCACCAAAGAATCATCTCTCAAAGTGATTCATTCCCAAGTGAGTAGGCACAAGTTTGGTTATTTGTAACCCTGTTCATGTGATGATAAACTCATGGTGATTTTATCACCAACCCAGGATAGGCATGTGTGAATGTCCAACATGATTGCTTCCATGGGAAGTGTCCAGTCACCCAGACCAATTTAGTGCCCAATGCCAGGCGTGAAGGAAAATCAGTCACCAAAAATGTTTTGCACAGTGATACTAACCACTATATATTGAATGTTGCCTCTCATCATGCAGGTAAATATCATAGGCTTGCCACCAATTTGCATTTCAATGCTCCCTCTTATACTCAAGTGCAACCAATGATAAATGCATCAATAAACCAATGGATGGCAGAAGAGCAAAAGAAAGCCAAGGCCAAGAGGGCTAATAAAGGGAAGGGAAAAGATATCAACACTCCCAGATGAATATTCAGCAAGAAATAGGAAACATAAAATGATATAATAAAATTTCCTGCACTCACCAATTAAACATAACTCAAAAATAACTTCAAATTTTTATGGCTTGATCTTTGCTCCAGAAAACACACCGTAACTCTACCCCAAAAGGGTGTGCTCTTATTCCCCATCTGAATGAATAACAAACTATGCAACTCCCACCCATGAATATAGCATTGAAAAAATGTCACAACAACACAAGAATCACTGTTTTGTTCAATTTCTGTCCAACTCATGACTCTTTGACCTGAATTTGCATCATCAATACAAGAAAACGTGGTTTGTTAATTTTCTGTCCAACACATGAAACCCTGAGCTGAAGATGTATCATCAATACAAGAAGCCCTTGCTGCTAAATTGTATGTCCAACACATGAACTACTGGCTTGTTAATTTCTTGCCAACACATGAATCCCTGGATTGATAATTGTATGTCCAGAACACAATTCCCTTCGCTGAAAAATGTACCCCAACACATGAATCACTGCTTTGTAGATAGTCTTTCCAATACACAAAATTCTGGTATGCAAAATTCATCTCCAACAAATATGTCCCTCATTTGTAAACTTTCTATTCCCAACACATGCATCACTTTAAATGAAAATCCATCCAGGAATGCTATCCATCATTGCCTAAGTCAATGGATGCACACACAAATTCATATTTATTGACGCAGGGGTGCAAAACAAAACATGATAGCACAACTTTTTTTAAAACAAGATTTTATGTGTTTCTTCAGTCAAACAGCTCACACCTGCATGGAAGGGTGGAGGAAAGATTAAAATAGCAAAACATGAATACCAAAAAATAAACCCAGTGAGAGTGAGATTTATCCCAAGAAAATAGAGAAAACCATTAACAATCTAATTTTCCAGAAAACCATCATGAAACTAATGTTCTCAAAAGACAGATGCAATCTGCTGATAATGAAATTTTAAATCTTATATCTCATGAAAAAAAAAAAGATAGAGAGAAGTCTACTTAGTGCCGAACTGTCTCTGCACTGTGAAGACCTTTCTTGATTTCATTTGTGATGCGACGAGCAGTCTTCTTTAGCAGATGGGCAGGACCATAACAAAAACCCAGATTCTTGAGAGTCTTGGTCTTTATTCCCTTGAAAACAGACCAGTGGTGTAGCGAGTGTGCAGCAATGACTGATCGGGATTGATTGTCGTCTAGAGGAATACGACTAAGCCGAAGAAATTCCTCCATGGTGAAGTCCACCTTTGAGGGTGAAATGTTGGGGAATCGGAGGGCTACAGCGACACCATCCTTCAGGAGTTTTGCTGGACCAAAGAGGAACCCCAATCTGAGTAATCGGTTGAGGGAAATTTCCTTGAACATCAACCAGTCGTGTAGTCCGTGCGTGATGATGGCGGATTGGGATTGAATGTCGTCTAGAGGAATGTGACATATCCTAAAAAAATCCTCCATTTTTAGGCCAGCTGGCTCCGAGGAGGGCTTGTGACTAGGGGTAGGACCGGATTCATGCTGATCGGGAGGTCGGGCATCGTGCTGGTCACTTCGCCATCGGAGGAACAATTGATCGTTTACAATATTGTTTGTCCACGGCTTGCCACCCGAATGGGGTGGAGTAGGCAGAGGGCCTGGGTTCTACGGATGAAATTAGAGCCAGGCTGTCAGATTGGTGGCAACTACATTAAGCCTGATTGAACACTTGCCTCCGCCTCTGAAACGAGCGCCATTGTGGGCTTCGACATCACAATCCGGACGATGTTGTGGTTCTCCGAGCTAAACCCCGCGGCAATCGCAAACTCGCGGAATGTGGAATTGTCGGTCAGGGTCTGGCCTTTGCCATACAGACTGTGGTTTTGAATTTCGCAGTGCCAATTAAGCTGCCCATGATTCTCGGCAGCTGTTAAGACCGGCGAGATACTGCGAAGTTGCTGGGTGGGTCCTAGCTTCTTGATGGCGGCCTTCTTGAATTTCTTGAGGGTCCAGTCAGACGAAATCTTCATTGGTGGAGGAATTTCTTGAGGAGTGATCTGCTCGTATTCAGCCTGTTCGATTTGGGCCTCTTGAAGGTAACTTCCGTCTATCCAAATTTGGTAATCGAGGGTAATAGACGACTTGATTGATTCGGACGCGGATATTGGATCCAGGTCGTAGCCGGTGGCTCCAGTCCGGAAAGTCTCCAGCATCTCCGGGGACCCAGGGAGTGATTGCTCGTCGTCGGATTCCATTCTTGCGGGAGGTCAGGGCTGTGTCAGACTTGGCCGAATGTGTCGGTCTGACAGCTTCCAGCATCATGTAATTGCATGGATTTCAGAGTTTGAGAGATTGTCTCATTGCCGAAGCTTAAATTTTGCTGCATAAATCTTAATGATTTATGGTTGATGAGTTTGTCTGCTCGGCAAACCTTGCAAAATGAGTGCTTTGGAGGTTTATAGAAACCGATCGATGGATTTTCGTTTCCTGAACCCATCCGTTTCTGTTTCGGTGGTCATTTCGAATAATAAACCAAACCGGTTTCTTTTCGAATTGAAACTCAAAAAGTGCACCGGTGGTGTAGTCCTTATCTGGTTAATTCATTGCTTGATGTACGGAACGATTGATGCGTGGTGTCTCGTCTAGAACGGGGAAGACGCACCTATTGAAGGATGCCGTGTAGTGTACATCATTGTCATAGGTGAGATGTGGTTAGTTGAGACATGATAATGATTTTTTTCGAAACTTGCTCCCACTTTTCCTACGGCAAGAATATCTGGAACGAGAGCGGAGCTCTGGTTCAGGAGTGCTTGCCAATCGAAACTTGTGTCCTTACGGGACGGGGTTTTCATGGATCAAGCTCTCATGAATAGTGATCGTTGTGATAACTGTATAGCTAGATCCATGCGCAATTTCCAGCAACCTTCACCTTTCGCCTGTAGAAGGTAGAAGCTTTCATCGGCTGAATCGCTGCAGAGTTTTTGCAGCCTTTTTACAATCCTAACTCAGCATTCAGCATGCGGCGTTTCGACTTACTCCGCCTACTGGCGTGGGCTTGTGTGGCTGATATCTTACCACAACTTGCCAAGGCGGCATTTAACCCAGGATCATCCGAGGCGCGATTCGCTGAAGTAGCCAGTAGTAGCGGTAGCATCACCCCGATCTTCGAGGATGAAAGTCAACTACGGCGAACAGGAGCTGCTTCTCCCTACCATCAAACACCAGGTCACTCTGCGGCGTTCGTTGACCATCTCCCCGCAAGAAACACACCTCCGCGGACAAGGAGTACGGACCGCTGGGAAGACGGCGAGAGCAGGGAGCCGAAGCGAGCACGCCCGGACACCCTTGTGCCCCCTGAACATGACCACTCGTTGACCTCTCTGGATTACCTCAATGCAGGGCCAGATTGGGACGTCATATGGGACGAACTCAGGGCCTTCGACGCGCTTTCGGAACCTTCAGGGGGCGCCACCTATGCGGCCGCCCCACTGGTACAGCAGCCGGAGCTGCCGTCGGACACCCGGGTACCCTCTGTTCAGCAGCCCGTTTGGCCGACGTATGTCGTCCCGCCGGAGGAACCAACGACCGACTTGTTCGAGAAAATGCTGAGGTCAGATCGGCCACAGAGCTTACCGACACCCCTGGCTGGGGTCGAGTCACCCAACCTCCCATTCGAGGTCGAACTCAACGGACGAAGACAGCCCGAATATGACTCACTGGCTATCCGATACGTCAGAAAGTTTCAATCAGCGATGAGGCGAGTTTACGAATATCCGCTGGGACAAGACTTCTGGACTGGTCCGGCGATGCCAGGAGTTCACTTCCTCGAGGGTGGTATGATCATCCGACCCATGGATCCCAATAAATTAATAGGCTTGGTGGTCCCCTACAATCCGACTGGGAAAATATACAGTATTCAAGACTTAACCAAGATATTCACTCATCTGAGCACCTGGATCATACACGTCCACACGGTCCTATGGAGGAGATTTGAGGGCGCGAAAAGTGTCCAAGCCGACCGTCAAAGACTGGTCCTCTGGCTCTTTGGAGAAATCTTCAACCCTAAGCAAGGTCTTCCGGTGCTCGGAAGAGTTTCTCTGAACGATTCACTCGATAGAAAATTTGGGGTCGTTCAGATGTGGTTAATTAAGTATCTGCTCCGACGGGAATCGGTCTGTACGACCTCCTCAGCAATTGTGGCCATCTGGTCCAAGAACAGTCGACCCGATCAGTGGCAGGAAAAGTTCAGACTCGATCAGAATTTTTGGTTCAGAGCTGCTGGTTTGCTGAGGAAGGATCTTGTGCCTTTACCCAAGAAGGAAGCTCCTGCTGGCAATCCCCCGGACAACATCAACCAGGACATGCAAAGAAATAGCACCCCCAAAAAACTCAAGATTGGAGAATTCCAACTCGTTAACAAGGGAAGGCCATCTCTCAGTTCTGGTAACACAGCAGCCGTCTTAGGTTGGTTGGCCCCGCCCTTTGTCTGGGAACTTTCCAAATTAGTCGGTGAGCTAGGCCAACCGATCCTAAAGAGGTTCTCAGAGGTCTCGGGCCAGGAGCTCCAGGGAAGACGAAAGGTTTATAGGGATTTCGCCGATGAAGGGGTAGCCATCACCCAGTACAGCTGGGAGAATGAGAGGGGGCAGCTTTGTGTCCGACTCTGGTCCGCTGAAAAGCACAACTTACTGAGACTCTATTCGATTTCAGAAAAGCTCAAGAAACTTTTGATCTTGGTCGAAGCTTGCTCGAACTCGATCCTTTCTAGCCTTGAACAATTGCGAGGATTAACCGACCAAGCCGGCCCACTCCAGAAGGCCCACTTCGACTGGCTAACTCGGAAACTGTTCGAGGTCGAGGCACTCTTCCCAATCTTTGGAAGCGTCAATAAGTACACCGTTGACAGCGCCAGCAAAGAATCACCGCCATTTGATGAGGTGCAGATCTTCATCATCAAGGTTTTCACTGACAATGGCAATTTTAAGTATGTCGAAGCCGCCCTCGCACTCTTGGGCTACTGGTTGAAGAAAGAAAAATCAAGCTTATGGAACCAATCCTTTGAGACAGATGAACACTTCTCCGAATTCATCATGACCGCTATGCCCAAAAACTTGGCAAGGTATAAAAAATGAAAGTTTTTGTTCCAACAGTAAACACAATCCTCATCATAGCTCTCAAAAATCTGTTTTTACTGCACATCAATGCCTCTTGCAAAGTTTTCTGTACTCCTTCAATCTGCACTGCCAAAACTAATTGCTTGGACGGGCTGGTCCAACAAGTCCTTGGACTGGCCTGTCCAAGCAGTTGGCCGGTGGGACCATCTGCTTGGTTAGCCATGCCTGACCTCTTGTCGGACAGCTAAGTCCAAGGACTGCTTGGACAGACCGGTCCAAGAGCTTGTTGGACCGGCCTGTCCAAGCAATTAGTTCAGGTAGGGCTGTTTTTATCCCAAGGGCTTACTTGAAGATCTATCCTTAAAAATAATTGAGACACTGCCAAAGGGGTCGTATTGGTTACAACCCCCCGCGGTGAGGTTGGCTGGGGGTGACCAACATAGAAATGGTTTCCCAGACCAAACATATATTGGCCAGGCCCACCAATACATGCTTTTGTGGCAAAAATGTATTGGTGGGCCTGCCCAATAAAAGATTGGTTGAGCTGGCTGATGTTGTATTGGTCAGTTATAACTCAGGTTGCAAACGGGTTGGGTTTGGGTCAAAAAATGATGCCCAAACCCAACTTGACGCTTGCATTGGGTTGGGGCGGGTCAGGTTAGAATCCCATTTTTTTGCCTAAACCCGCCCTGGCTCATAATAGGTCAGGTCCGGGTTGACCCTGTGACAGTCAAGCAACAGGTAGGAGAAGGAAGCGACTAGGCGCTTGGTTAGGTTTCAGGAGAGGAGGAACACTGAGGAATCCTGTACATATCACTATCATTAGATTAGGTTGAAGCCTGTATTTAGATTCATCAGTGTAGAACCTTATTTTTCCTCACTCATCTAGTTGCTCTTCATTGTACACCTCAATAGGTGATCATTCTTTTCTTCTTCAACTCTGATTCAGTCCTTGCTTCCAAGCTTCTCTCTTGTGCTCACTGCGGACTTCTGGTACTTCCCAGGTTTGTTTCTTGTTTCTCTTTCTTTCTTTTTCCTTTCTTTGCGCTTTCCTTTTCTTCTTGCTTACAATGCATACTCACTCATCTAGTTGCTCTTCATTGTACACCTCAATAGGTGATCATTCTTTTCTTCTTTGAATCTGCTTCAGTCCTTGCTTCCAAGCTCCTCTCTTGTGCTCACTGCAAACTTCTGGTATTTCTTAGACCCGGGATTTTAGGTGGCCATGTCTTGAGGGTTTTCAACGTCTGTACTGTATTTTTCCAACAATGAATCACCGGAGGGGGCTTCAGAGGCAACAGCCTGTTTGGTGAATTTTTGTTTGCTTCTTGTCATAGCCATTTCTGCCAAGGAAATTGCAATCAAAAACAAGAATGGGATAGGGACTTCCTTTTTGAGTGGGTTCATGACTGCTCAAGAGCCGGCACATCAGCCCTCCCCCGGGTCTTCAGGTTGTCCCAAACCTTCCAGCCTCAACCCAAACCCAACCCTAGATAATCTGGTTGCTCCGGGTTGGGGCAGAATTTGCCAAAATGCTACCCAAACCCGGCCCCAAATAATTTGGGTCTTGGGTCAACCTTAGGCCAACCCAGCCCCACTTGCAACCTGAGTTTGAACCCCTTTGGCAGTGAGAAGCTTCAACATATCCTTCCAAGCAGAAAGCAAGTCATGGATGAGATAATTGAAGCACACCACAAAATAACCACATGAATTTGAGGCAAAATGCTACAATTGTCAATGATGAAGAACAGATGGGATGAAATAGAGAAATAGAGCATGATATGTAGCATGAGCACTACTTGGTAAAGTGTCCTTTGGAAAATGGATTGATTTTCAAGAGTAGGAATTGAAACAAGGGCAAATGGAAAAAGAAGAGGGGCAGATCAACAACACTTCATAAAGATGTAATTCACCAGGAAAAATTTCACCTTACTACATTTCAGGTAATGTACAAGAGGAGAAAGGTGCCTATGTACTTGTCAGCCACAGAGCCCATGTCACAGTACCTGACATGTCCCAAGTAACTGCAAGTTACACATCTTTTACAGATAAGC
>LUKR01001406.1:0-13048 GCA_019395275.1 Puccinia brachypodii
GAGGCTGACAGATCCACCAGTCTAACTGAGCCCTACTTTCAAGGTTACTGAGTGCCTTACTCAAGCCACCAAACCTTTTTTTTCAATGCATTATATAAACCACCACAATATTGGGAAGAATAAGGTTCAATCAAATAAGGTTTGTTAGAGATAAGAAGACTAATCCAGTATTTTTTGCCGGTAGAGAGATTCCTTCAGCAAAGCTGGTAACACAATATGTAAAAGAGGATACAATGCAGAACTAATGTAAGGATGGAGTAAAAAGACAAGGTATTTACACTACATCATTACATAACATAAGAGGAGAAGAGATGTTGAATAGAGGAGATAACTATTGGCAGTCTTAGTGATGACTGTCATTGTGTAGCTAATACTAATCTTATGTAAGGAGTATGTATTGGGCTACAACAACTTGTGCACACTCAGGTAACCAGACCCTCCAATTGAGGGAGTTGGGCCAGTACATAAATAGCACACCAAGAACTCATTTGTGAAACATGTGGATCTTCATAAATAATCATGTGACAACACCGGAGCTGACATGGAAATTCAATGACATTTGAGGAGGATTTCAATCTAACAACATGATCTCTCCATAGATATTCCAATGTACAGTTCCTTGACGGGACTTAAAATGGGGCTTCTGTTTTTGAATCCAGCGCCTCAACTCAACTACTTCAAGTCACAATGACAAGACCCATATTATCACATTGACTTTCACCACATTTTATCATGCTACACAATTTCAAGAGATCCCTTATTGATTGGTACTAGGCAAACAATTTGGACAAAGTCTGGTGGTCTGTGAAGTGGATGTAGGGATTCATGAAAGTATTACACAGCTATGTATTCAACAAAGCAGCGCCTCATACCCATTAGCCTCAGTAGCCCAGTGGTAGAGCGTTTGCCTAGTACTGACAGCAAAAGGTCCAGTGTTCGACTCACTGTTGAGGCACAGTAGCCATCCTGCGCTGTACTTTTTCGCGTGCGGAGGGACAGTCTCTCCGTCTAACTCTTCTCTATTGCTATGCGGATTATCTTTTCAGTAACGTTGTAAAAATAAAATGAACTTGGATGATAGGGAGTCAAAATCAAAGACAAGGAGGAGGACAAGATGAACTACGTAACCAAAGGAATTGGGAAAATCCAGGGGAACGGCAGCAAAAAATAAAAAAAGAACTAAAACGAAACTAAATTCTTTGGGCTAAAACGTTCTTGATTTCGGACATATTCAAGCGCCAATTGACGTCTTCAGCGACGAGGAAATTTTTCAAGATCTGATCATTATCCTCGTTCTGATTATCACCATCGTTATGATCATCTAGACTTTTGATGAGCAACAAGGAAGATATTTGTTTTAATCTGATAAAAGATTCGTTGATCAAGGAGATTCCAAACGAGGTTTGATTAGATAAGAACGATGAGATGCTTCGGATATCTTTGTCGAATTTGATCGATCCTAGTTCGTTAAATCTTTGGTTCTTGATCATGTTTTCCCACGTCCTTACAATCACATTCACCGTCATCCCCATCAATTCTTTGAAATTCTCCGCGGTCATTGAATCCTATCCATGTAATGTCGTGTCAGCAACATTTCACAACGGGACTTTAAAGTTATGATCGTTTAGGAGCGTCCAGAATAAAATAAGCACATACCCGATACGGATCCATTAACAATTCCCAAGCCTTTTGAAACCGTTTGCGAAATAGGTCTTGAACCTCGGCCTCGGCATAAGATTGATCATCCAACACATACGTGACGTCTTTGTAGCAATCTGATAAGACTGGACGAATCTTAGAACGGATTAATTGATTAAAAAGTTGCTCCAAACCACCCTGAAACAGGAATCGAGATTATAACAAATGCGATTGGATCAGATGATAAGCTTGCAGCACGAAAGATTTGACAAAATGTTAAGATGTTGATTAAAGAAAAAAGAAACCTATAGGTTGGAATTTTTACTTTACTAATTCCCCCCAATTTTTTCGAAAGCTTTTGTAACTCCCCCAAGCATGCTTTGATCTCGTTAACTTCGGTTGGAATGAAAAAGTTTTGAGTGAGAATTGGACCATTGGCGACTTCGTCAACTAGCCGCACGACGTATTCCGAAGCCATACTCAAATTGTTCAAATAAACCTTAAACAATACAAAACAAAAAGACGCGAAATGGGGTTCATCAGCACAAAATATATCGATCAGCTTTTGGCAAGATACTCATCCTAAAAAGTAAGATTAAGATAAGAATGTAGCTCACGACACTCGAATTTCGCACCGATTTTTCTCTCTTTTCTCTCTCCTCGCTTGTTTTGATACCAAATCCAACACTAGTACCAGTAGATAGATTAGCACCGACATTGTCCAATCTTTTCTTCATCACTTCACCGAAATCTCTTTGAATTATCTCTTCAATTTTAAGTAAACCAGCACGAACGGATTTGAAGTTTCCTATGCTCATCAACCTGAGCATCACTTTTTTGGTCATATAAAACGTGTCGTCCAGGGCCGATGAAAGATACGGCGATCCACTCAGATCCATCTCATCAGCCAAATGCGCCTTTTCAATGTTGATTCTGAGATACCATGTTTCGAGAGGTAAATAGAATCGCTCCAAGAAATCGCTGAGCTTTTGACTAAGCTCCGTTATCTCAAGTTGCTCAAATCGTCTGCTGGTGCGCGCGGTTGGTGAGACTTGTGGCTCTTTTTGAATGGTGGCGGGTGATATAGGAGGTTCCGATTCTTCTGGCAGTTCGAGCTTCTCTCGTGTTTCCTTAAGATTATCCTCATTAAACCTGACGTGCAAAAACCTTCTGTAAGTTTGCCATCGGGAACTCATGCCAGCCAATTCAGCAACCAAAAAATCGATTTCCCGGGGGTCTTCCGTGTCTTCTTCATGCGTGGCCACTGCGGTGGAATTGAGGCTCGACACAGAGCTCTGAGGTAGGTTGTAAGTTCGCTGAACATTTCCAGCAAGCGATCGCAGAGAACTGTGCAATGCGGCGGGAGAGTTGAGGGGATTCCCGGATCCGGAATTATTGTTTGAAGCAAGAAGCTGGGCCAGGGCCCCAAAAGAGTATCGTTGTACGCCTAGAAGCTTCCGGCTGAGCTGCTGATCGGTTTCCCAGGAAGATATCAATCGTCCCATCAAGCGGTCTAGTTCCTTATTCAACTTTAAGGCGACAGTGACCATCGACCAAGGTCCATAATATTTATCGACAACACTTTGATGTTGGTCGATGATGAGAGCAAGCTGCTCAACAATCGAGGTAAGCTGGGTGACGATGCTTGGTGGTTTAGCTCCATCCGTCGGTCGAGTGATCGACGAGGGAACCGAAATTAGGGTGCGAACGAAATCTGAATAAGCCCCAAGACCAGCTTCTGATGCAGATGGTCCGAGGAGTGGGAAGAGTTTGAAGAAACGTGTCGTTGCAGCCTCATCCTTCACTTGGGCAGCCGCGTTGAAAGACTTGAGGAAGATTTCGGTCAGCTGGGTGATTAGATTTTCTAATGCAATAGCTGGTGGTTCAGGGATATTAGCTGTTGGCTGCAAGAATGGGGAGACAAATGAGAGAAGAACACACAGTTAAAATATATCAACTAAGGAGTGAAAGACTGGAACGCGTAGGGGGCTTACCACCACAGCTTCGACGAATTGACTGGTGAGGAATCCGTGATCGATCGCATTAGCCCGTCGGACATGTCGAGTTGCAGCCTCCCAATCAGCATATTCGATAGCTTGAAAAAGTTGATGGAATGCATCCTTGAGCTCTGCGGCTGATTGAACGCGGTCGATACAATCTTTGACTCGGCTTTGTTCCAAGTCGAGCACACGAACCTTGCTTGAAATTCTCTCAGCGACCTCAGCTCGTTCGATTACCACTTCGTGCAAAGCCGACGCATCCTCTGACAGGTCCTGGACGATCGGCTCGATTTCACCAATCGTATTAAGAGCAGAGTCTATCCTATCCGATGAAGACAGAAGCTTGGAAAGAGACTGGTCCACTTGATATTCGACTGATTCTGGATTACAAGCCGAACGAAGGAAAGACTATCAGCTTATCGATACCCCAAAGACAGCCATATCTGAGTCAGATGAACGTACATACCCAAGTGAGTTAGCGCGCTAATCAGCTCGAGGTGGGAATGGAGACCAGCAAGATGCTCTCGGGAATAGACTGGCTCATTCTCGTTAGCGACGGCAGTGGTTGATGGTGCTGTTGCTGTTCCGGGTGGGTTCATTGCGAAGTGGTCATCGTCTGCCGAACCGCCCAGCGCCGGCCAACCAGTGACTCCAGCCAAGACTAGCTATAAACCCCTTCATCGACACACCACTCATACTCCGGTTCTCACATCAAGCATTCAACATTCAACATTCAACATGCCTGCGGGGTGTATCAAGGAAGCATCCTACATTGGCGGCGGAGGTGCGGCACACCTCCCGACGCAGAAAATCATTTTCACAACAGCTGTCCAGGGTAATAGACCGGACCTCTCTGTAACAAATCACAGGTAGCTCAACACAATTCGGGTATGGGTCGGCTTGGCGGCAGGATTCCGGCACGCCAGAAAAAAAATGAGGTGGATCTAATGCCGCCTTTCGCCACAGAAATCCTTGCTGGCCCGCTACCCCAAAACAGAAGGGCTTGTAATATATTTACTCACCTGGCAAAAGGCTCACCACTACAGGCTGGGCTGAATGTTGATTTGGCGATCCTAAAGAAAGTCCTTGGGTTTATTCTTTGAGCCAAGGAAAACTTCGCACTTGGCAGAAAACGCGTTCCGGAAAATTACATTTCAAATGTGGGGAAGATGACAACGGATTTACCCAGTTCGACGGGTGGAAGCATCCAGCTGCCCAATGATATCCGCAGCCACGGATTTTCTCTATGTTCTCATTGATCCTAGCAATGAAGAATTAACAAGTTATAAGCTTTACTCCCTTGCTCCAAACTTGAACAAAGAATCAAACTTTCAGGCTGCAAAGTCGGCAATTGCCATCCTTTGGCTTTGAATGATACCAAGTTTACCTCGCACAGCTGTCCTGTTTTCTTTTACGCTGGCTCCTAACTTTTCATTTCGTGAGAACCTGGAGTATGCAACAAAGAGTCGATTCAGGTTATATCAGATGAGATTTGTCGAGATAGGCTATAGCTGGTTAATTTTCATTTCGTCTTTTCAGGGCAAAGATATGTGCAAGGGGTTGCTGTGCATTTAGATCAATGGGGTCACGATACATAAATAATTATAAACGAGGTGGTGATCCAGTGGTTTCTCTTGATCGTGTCTTTGGGTACGGTTGCAGAAGGGGCAAGGGGCATCAATACTATCAACCATGGTCATGGAGATACGGTTGTCCTCAGTTATATGTTACTGCTACCCAATCACTTCCACACTAATATTCAAATTTTGGTTGGGCTCGTAGCGCACCAAATACACACAAGCTTCAACGAATTATCAGAAGAAGAAAAGTGGAAACAAGTGCTATCAAATTCGTTCTTGCGTGACAAATAAGCTGTGATTTTATCTGAATCATCGGTTTATCTATCATACTAGGTGATCAACGATCCGCATTCTTGACCGTAAAATCTAACCTTGAATCAGTCACCCGTGACAGTATACATTTAAAAAATAGGGACAGTAAGAGCCAGAATTCTCGGTGCACGGCAAGCATATACACGCTAAAAGGCATTTCGAAAATAACCACCAAGCAGTCGAAGCCCGGTCGACAAGCGTGCTATATTCTAGACTGCTTGAATCATATAGAGGCCCCATCTTCATAGACATCCTCAAAATTGGCTATAGAGTCTCACTGTCATCAGTGTCTGTCCCGTCCATGGGAATAATGTCATCCCGCTCTTGGCCAAATTTCAGAAAACTGGTCGACGAAGCCGCAACGCCCCGCCAATTGCGTAACGAAGGAGAAGATCAAACAATTCCGGAATCACAGGCCTCGTCCTTAGTCAAGAGGGTCAAGGCTAAGATTCGAGCCGAAAGCAACGATAACAATAGTTTCCCCCCCGGTGGGAACGCTCCCGCAGAGGGGATGAAGCCACAATTGCCGATACGCGCGCGTAAGAGGGTCGACAGATTTTGTCAAGCTCACGGATTCTCAAACCCCCTGCAACATGATTCGACTGTTGGGGAAGGAGCACACGGCGACGCTCAAAAGAAAAGTTGAGACCGAACCGATGAATTTGCCATAGGTATGTTTGATGTTGTGTTTGCTTATGAGTGTGCGCAAGTGATACGGATTCGTGTTTGTTTGTTTTCAGCTTTTATCACTCAGTCGACCGATTGCTCGCATCGGAAAGCCAATTCACGCGGTTATGGCAAGAACAAGAGATTTGCTTGCAAGCTATGATACATGAAGCAGAAGAAACGTCTACAAAACACTACTGATACATTCCAAATTATAAAGACGGACTGATATTAAGGGTTCAGTGGGTCCGGTTCGGAACTACTCGGAGTTGAACCCTTCGTCTTGCTTATTCCCTTTGTAAGACCAAGTTTCGAAGTGGATTTTTTTTGTTGCAACCTGATATAAACTCCCATGGCAAAGACAATCCTCGGCTTTGCTGGAAACCATCAGATTCCCTTTGCTCGTCACCTCCCCTATCCGTTGCCCCCACAAGCTTAAACCAAAGAGCACGCTTCAAAAAAGTGTCTACATGTTGTTATCAATTTATCCACTTGACACTTCTATGACCAGAACTCCTCAGACTGTGAAATTGGAAACCCTCCAAAGAGCGTCACTGCGTGGATTAATTGCTCAAACGAGCCGGTCCGAGAACTTATCTGACCGGCCTGTCCGTGCAGCTGTCGGACATGACCGTCCGACAAGAGGTCGGACTCGCCTGTCTAAGCGGATGACCCCGCCTGTCAACTGCTCGGACAAGCCGGTCCGACCTCTCGTCGGACGGTCATGTCTGAGAACTGCTCGGTGTCCGAGCATTCAATTGAGGCAGTGCATGTATCTTTTTTGATATCAGCAAGGAAGTATGGCATCGAGTATCTGTGGCAAGTGGTAAGAGACAGAAATCAAGGAATGTGATATGGAAAGGATGAAAAAAATACTAGGTTGTTTTAAACTGTAGGTGTGAAGTGGGGATTCCACCAGCCCACTGAAGATGTACTAATGAAGATTTACATTGCGCACAAAGGAAAACTTGTAGTGCATGGGACCTTCTATAGCTGAAACGTTGCAACCTCCTCCGTGACTACAAAAATGATAGTGTTTGCATGAGGATAGTAGAATGAAAACCTTTGGGCCTGTATAATAGCATCTTTTTTCAACATTTGGGTGTTGAGATTTCAGTACAAGGCAATTAGGAGGGGGGTGGAGGTGATGCAGGTGTCTTGAAAGAGGAGCTAGGTGGGGCTATTGTCTCAATATTGGGGGGCTCAATTACTGGAGTTTTCATAATAAAGTGTGGCTCTGACTTGATAGTTTAATTTCAAATCCGGTTGGGCCAAAGATAAAAGGAAAAATCAAACAGAAAACAAGGACAGGACTATGACAGGCTGAATACAGGTAAAAAGACTGGGCATGCATAAGATTAACTGGCTATGGTTACAGGATAATGAATGCTGTACTATGATACAGGAATACTACAGGATATACAGGAAATACGGGTAATACAGGAACACTGGAGTACTGGATACAATACAGGGGATACAGGATACTGGAAATACTGGAATACTGGAGTACTGGTGAAAATACAGGGGATACAGCATACAGAAAGAGATGAAGTTTACTAAAACTAAATACTGAAAACCTAACCTTGGACAGTTTTTCTGATTTTAACACCGCACTTTTCAACTAAATTCAGCTTTGGCTCTTGGGAAACTGATTTAAGATAGAAAAGATGCTTTGAATTTTCGATTTTCAGTTGCCAAATTGAAATAAATTTTTCCAAAACTAGATGTGATTATAATTCTTATATGATGGCTGTTGTTAATGTTGAAAGTTCTTTATAATATTTATATTTATGTCCACTTGTGGTCACTCTGCAAGCCCTATTTTTAGTGTGTTGTATGATGTGGAAATATTTCTGCTGGTGGAGTATACTTTTGCGTAGAAATATTTTGATTTGGCTTACCAGATTGTTAAAAGAAACAAACACATTTATACTTACTGCTTGGTATCAAGGTCACCAACCAATTAGTTTTGATATTTTATGTAAGATCTCAGTTCTTACTCTAGGACTAGTTTTTGTCTTACCCAAAAGCCATTTCCCCTGTGTTGTATGCAGTACTCCAGTATCCCCGTATTCCCCTAGTTTCCCCGTACTGTATTCAGTATCCCAGTAGTTCCTGTACCATAGTCCAGTATCCAGTATCTTGTACACCACAGACTTTGGTTGACCAAGTGCCGACATAAAAGATTGTGTTGGCCCAACCCCCCAACCCCACCAAAAACATTTGGTGACTGACCCAATGTCTTGGGGCGGGAGTAGATGCACACTGCCGTTGGCATACCTTCTGGTGCTGGCCTTGCATAATCACATGGTGTTGGCATATCTTCTGGCACTGGCCTTGCCCAAAGACATGGTGTTGGCTAATCTACCAAACAAAGGCCTTACATCAAGGTCTATTGTTGGCTGCTCCTAACACGGGCTTGGGGTCCGCCGTTGACTGACTTCAAGTTTGGGCTGGCATCCCTGTTGAGATAGTATGCTTATATTCATATTCAGTATGCTTCAACCATAACACAAATCAATCTTGTATATAGTCTCTACATGATTGCTTCTGGAGTTTCCTTCCTCAGTGAATCAGAACCATCATTTTCTCACTCTCAGGTGTCACAAGACTTGTCAGTCTGTGAACTTCAGGCAACTCATCCTGTGTCCCCTTCAACAATCCTCAAAAATAAACCCAGCTCAAACAAGGCTTGAACCCACCTAGCACTCCTGCTCCTTGGCATGAGTGGCCAGGTGGAATCACCACTAGGCCCAATGCAATATACATCATGTTGTGGGTTGTTCAGGCTATAGAGTGATAGGGGAGTACCAACATGGTAGCCAAGCAGCCAGTGTACACTGTTTTCCTTTTGCCACTCTCTACACATCACAAGGCCTTCTACACAGCCTTATAGTTCAACTTCCACATTTTGGTACTATTGTTCTGAGAATTTTTTCCAAAAGAATTTGACAAGTATTTTTTGGTCACATTTCTTTTTCAAAATTTTTGGAGATGTGTAGCTTCTTGCTCTGCCTGGAAGAAGCTCATACCACCCACTTATTTTTATTTTTTATTTTTTATTTTTCTTAGACTTGGAGATTTAGGCTGACCCAACCTCACCAATGGATCCTGATTGGAGGTTGGTTACTGAAACTCTCTTTTTTTAAAAAAATTTCAAATGTTACTTGTTTGGAGAATGACATCATTGTACCCAAACTTCCTTCAAGTTCCACCCACAACTCAGCCAACCCCCCTGTCTTTGTATTCAAGGAGGCTCTCCTCCCTCTTCACTTGCATTCCCCAGTTGACCCCAGTTGATTACCAGCCAGTTTTACCCTTTAGTTACATAACACACTTGCATATAAAAGACTTGCACTGTCAGAGTGTGGTCACTTACAGTACCTGAACTGTAGTGATTAGCACTGAGATAAGTGAATAAGGTGAGTTTTTGTCATGGTTAATTCCTGTAAAAAGGAATCCTCAAGCAGTAATTCTTGAAACTGAGAGGCTTGCTGTTAAGCGCATCCAAATCATCAACCAGTGTTGATAGGCGGCTGTGGATAACTCACCTAGGTCCGTGGTAATCCAGGAGGACTAGTTGTTTAAAAATAAGAGATACACTTATTCACCTAAGTGGTGAAGCGAGTTGGGAGCGACTGAATGAGTGAGGAAAAGAAAAGAAAAGAAAAAGAAAAAAAGGAAAAACAACAGGCTATGTAGGAATCTAGATACACGAGTCTAACCTAATCTAGCAAGAAGTGAAAATAAGATTCCGCAGCATAGTCCTCTTCTCCAAACCTAATCATATCGGGTCGCACGTAGTCGCTGAATCTTCACAGAGGGGTGGAATATGAGCTGTAAGTCAGACTACTAAGTGTTGTATTGGCTGTCACATGGTTAATATATTCTGGGGATTTATCACAAAAGGAGTGGGTAATTAAATATTCAAGGAATAACCAAAAGGGTGCCTATGGGCGCTCACAGAAGTGGGCCAAAGGAGGGTGGCTTTTGGGAGGAAGATCAGTAGATGAGTGGGATCTGTAGCAACAGATCCTCTAAGATAAACTAGCCTTGGGCTAGATGTGTATTAGTATTGGACTAGAGGTTCAGCTAGTCCTTGGGCTAAGCAGTGGGATAACTCTGATCCAAGAGCAATAGATCTTCCTGGGTGTGTCAGGGGTTAATATAATTATTATACTTTGAATAATAATACATAATACTTAACCTTTGAATGGATTAGTAATAACAATGAGTGTTAATACAATATTAATATTGTATAGGAACTGCATGGAGGTAACAATAAGGGAATGTAGTGTACTGTGATTGAAAGATAAGTTAATGTAAATGAGAGTTACAGATAAGGGGGCTTATCTGTTGGTAAGGTGTAACTTGCAGTTTCTTGGGACATGTCAGGTACCGTGAAATGAGCTCTGTGGCTGACATGCACTTACAATTCTGATATATATTTCATTTTCATCTTTAAACTTTGGTGGACACAATTGCTCCCATATCCCTTGGTTGTAGCATCTGCTCCTATACTTCTTACCTTTCATGTACCTGTTACTTGTTTATCAAACTACTTCATCTCAAACCTTTTGACAAGCACTTTTAAGTCTTACAGCATCCAGAGCGCATTTTTGGACTGATGGAGCTGTAAGCCCTGCTCCTCACAGGCCTACACAAACATGTCAAAAGATTACATAAGCCTAGCTCTGCCTTTTATTTAGTCTCACACTTCCCCTTCACCTAGACAGTAGAGATCTTTCTCTCCTGTCTAGGTAAGTACCCTGTATTTCTTATTTCTCTTCCCATTTACTTTTCTCACTTACATCATTTTTATATACTAACTGAGAGATCTTTATATCCTTTCTAGACTTCATTTCAACCCACTTTGGTACTAGAATCTTCCTATCAGGAGCTATTGAGCTCCTTTGCTAGTGCCCATCCAACAGACAGTGAAGGATTGAACACAATCCTTGCAGGAGCCCAACATTGTAATGAATGGGGTTTTTAGTATTGTTATTGCAATACACAATATGCAAAACAAAACTGCATAGTATATTATTGTATTGTGATGGCAAAGCAATACAAAATAACAAAGAAATTGCCAGAAATAACAGCCAATATAGGCCAATAGATTACAAGATATTGTAAATGAACTTATCAGCCCACCGTTGCAATATCCAACTCTCAGAGTCTTGCCCTTGGATGATCTGCATTATCATATTAATAGCAAACTCTGTTTTATTATTGCAAGTCCTGGGCAGGTTTCAAGAGAAACTTCCACTCAGTATCCCTTCTGACAAACAGCTTGGCTGACTTCTCTCACTCCTGCAAACAATCAAATCTGATTTCAAGCCTTGGGAAGAGGGAAGGGTGTCAGAGTGTGGTCACTTACTGTAGCTGAATAGTAGTGATTATCACTATGATGAAACTTTAAAGACAGGTTTTGGTAAATTCCTGTTAAAATGAAATCCTCAATCAGCTGAGTCTTCAGGCTGAGAGGCTTGCTGTTAAGCAAATCCAGATCAACATAGGGTTTTAAGAAGCAACTGGGCATAATTTGCCTAGTTTAGTGGTAATCCCAGAGGGATTTGTGGTTTAATGATAAGAGATGCTTTAACAGAATTGTTGAAGGGAATCCAGAATTAATAATGGTGGGATATGGACTGTAATTTAGACTAGTACTTTGTTGTATATCACAGGGTTAATATATTCTGGGTATTTAATCAAACATGGAAGGGGAAGGATTAAATACACAAGGGGCAGCCAGGTTGGTTCTTGTGAGTGCTCACAGAAGTGGGCCAAAGCAGGGGACTTTGGAGGAAGGATCAGTAGCAGTGTCAGATCTGCTTTAATAGATCCTCTAAGATAAACTAGTCTTGGGCTGGATGGGTATTAGTATTGGACTTGTTATTAACTAGTTCCCAGGCTAATCTCTAGGCTATGCTTTAAGTCAAAGACAACCAATCTTCCTAGGTGTGTCATAGGTTAATACAATGGTTATACTTTGAATAATAATACCCAAGTACTTAAACTTTGAATTGATTAGTAATAACAAGGAATTTAATACAATACTTGATCTTGTATGGGCGCTGCATGGAGGTTAGAATAAGGGAATGTGGTGTACTGTAATTGAGAAATAATTTAATTTAAAGTAGGGTTACAGAGAAGGGAGCTTATATGTTGGTTAACTGGCAACTTGCAGTTACTTGGGACATGTCAGGTACTATGACATGGGCTCTATGGCTGACAAAGGGATTGGTGCAAAATTGCTGATTTGACTCACTCTGCAACCAGAATGGTAAATGAGAGTGATAGAGCAGTCAGCATGATACAGGACAGTGCGCAGAGTTGTGGAAGGATGTGTCATTGGATAGTAGAGAAATGAATAAGCCTAGCTCAACAGTCAGAGTAATTGAAAACTCATTGACCAATTCCCCTGGCAAAAATGAAAGTTGTCTTCAAATCCTAATAACCTGATCCATGATGGATGTCATACCCTGTACAAGGTGAACTCTTGACAACAATCTTGGTTTTTGAGAGGATCTAATAGGCCAGTTCACGTAGCTGCTCATCCGCAGTTAAAAAATTGATGATGAGCAAAATTTAATCAAATTCTCTCCTAAATTTTTACCTTAAAAATCCCCGGGATTTCAAACCCATGAGAATCTCACTGTTACTCAACAAGCAGATGGAAACGTGCCCATCATTCTAACTCCATCCACCTCCATCCCCCGATCCCCCTACACCCCTTAGCTCAATATGGTACTACCCTCACTTTTCAAACACCTCAGCACACCCTCAGCACACCCTCAGCACACCCTTGACACCCTGGTACACCCTCACAAACTTGAACAAGCTTGTAAC
>LUKR01001408.1:0-12251 GCA_019395275.1 Puccinia brachypodii
CAATAAGCACCACTAAGACTTTGAAGAAGAGATCACCCACACCTTTTCTTTCTTTTTCTTAGTGTTACTCTCACCCTAGCTTTAGTTCAAGAAGGCAGCTTCATCAGCACCTTTAGTAGAATTCTTACCAGTTTCTATTATCTCCCTTCCAAGCTCTATCTCACCCCAAGAGTAGTTCCACACTGGTCTCTTGAGGAACCTTCCAAGCCATTCAACTCGCAATTCAATGGCAAACTGGGATGGTGTTGTATCAGTTTTGTGACCTGTTAATTTTTGGCTTGATTTAGATAGTGGGGCTCTGTAGATGTGACCATTTGCAGCTGGTTGAAATGGGCATTCACTCAAAATGTTGTCCATTGAGTAAAGGCAGAAGCATTTAGGACAGCAGATTTGCCTGTCAACCTGTGGAGCAATTTTTAGACACAAAATAATGCTATCAATAACTATAGGGAATGTGTTCTCAGCCTCATCTGTAGCCATGATTTCTACCAACGCGCAAAGGGTTACGTTTTTACTAGTAACACTGAGATGAAAAAAAGTTACTGGCAAACTACCAGCAAGATGACACTGAGGAGCTGGGCAGGAAGATTCAATAACTGCTGGTGTGGCTTGAGCTGAACAGTTCAATGGATGGTTCCACCAACTATCTCAGTTGATGACTGACTTTGACTGGTTGCATGAATGCCTTTTGTATGATTGATAGCCAATGTTTCTGTCAAGTGGATAATTTAATCAATTAATGTTTATGCATATGCATAGTGATTGTGTGAGGTTGTGTGGTGGAGACTCAAGCAAGCCCGGGTTTCTTTCTTCTTCTCTAGTTCTTTTTCTTGTATTAGCTTGATTCCTTGTCACAACTCAAAGTAAAAAACTCAGAAGGTGGAGCAATTAGTCAAGTAACTGAACAGAGCTGAATTCAAGGATCACAGGTAAGACATAGAAAGTTTCAAGAGTTGATCTCAAAACTAGTCCGTACTTATAAAAAAACTGTATACAACACAGATCCAAAGGAGTCGTGAAACACAACAGAGGTTCAGGAGGAGTGATAAGATATCACTTGGGATTGCTAGGTATTTTGACATAGTTATTCCAGTTAGTTATTGTTGTTATGAAATCAAACTAAATAGCCTGTTTTTGGTTTTAGTGTTCTTTATATTTGTTCCTTTGGTTTGTTTTGTTGTCTCAGTTTCTCATCATTGTTAAAAGGAATTCTTCACCAAGTGTGTGTTTTCTTAATTTTGTGTCTCAGTTTTTGATTGTCACTTTCATTGCTTGGGTTTCTTTCATGATTATTAACCCTTTTTTTGGCATTTATTTCATTTTTAGAAGACTACTACTCTTGGCTGTTTTAGAATAGATTTGCAATAAAGAGAGACTCATCACAAACTTCACAGTTTCTTGATTCACTTTGGATTTGTTGGTATGTATGTTGGGCAAGGTGTGTTTGTTGGAACCACTGGGCAAGTCTTTTTGTAACTCTTGAAGGTGTTGTTTGTATGTGACTGAATTTTTCTTCCAATAATGACCAGGATGTGATTCTTTTGTTTGATGACTAAAGATTGGAGTAGTGGTTTCCAATATGTACTGATTTTAAACACATAAGTGGAGGGACAAAGCTGGAGCCACAAGGCCAGCTGGGAAACTAGACTGGCACAGGTATTCTGCATTCTCAAAGAAAGTGTGCTTTGCAAACTGGGGACCACTTGAATTGGAATTACTTTATGATGAGGTTTAGGTTTTATTATAAAAGATACAAATCCAAGCTACAATGACAAATGTGGTTAGAACCCTCCTTCCAGGGAACAGAGATCCAAAGCAAAGAGAAAAAGCACACACAGCGGGGTGGGTTTTTCATTTCTTGATGTCAGCCCCCCGTTGCAATGACAACATTTCCACCGAAGAGTCATCAAACCGTGATCTGTATAGTTGGAGGCTGTCAATCCAACGGCTATGTCAGAATTACACTGCTGGAATGCTGGTGTATTGATGTTGATGTTGTGTTCCATCAATTTCACGTTCAACTTGAAAGAAAAGTTGACTGTGATGATGATCATTTATGATTTATGTCCAAGTGACAGCGCTCTTTGGGGCTTGCCACAGGAAAACAGTGCCACCCCTGTGAAACTGTCATCCTTGGATGTGTGCAGCACGGCACACCATTCTATTTGTGTGAACAACAGGTGACATCAGGACAACAAAAAAATAAGATAAAATAAAATAAAATAAAATAAAAAATAAAATAAAATAAATGAATAATAAATAAATAAATAAATAAGAAATAAAGAAATATAAAATAAAGTTAAATGAATAAATAAACTACTATCTTCTTTTTTCCTTTTCCTTTTGCAAAATTCTCATATATAAGATTACCCACAAATTCTGTGTAAAAAATGATATTAGCACCTCAAAAGCAATTGGATCACATTTTGTAGATGTGTAGTAACATTGCATTTGCAAATGCAATTTCATTACACATTTTTAAAATGTGATCCAATGGTTACACAATAAGTGAAAGGGATTCAATCACATTTTACATATGCACGGTAACATTGCATTCACATATGCAATTTAATCACACATCTACAAAATGTGATTCAATCACTTTTGTAGTGTAGATTATAATTTTTATTTCATAAAAGTTCACATACATTGTTTTTTCATATTTCTAAGTTACACATAGTATGTTGTTAGGTGCGTCCATGAGTATTGAGATCAAGACGCGTGTTGAGAAAGTTTCACCTTATAAATACGCTCCTTTTTTTAAATTGTTTTGTTCCCCTATGGGATTTATCTTGTTTTCGCTCTCAAATCATAGTATAAAGAAATTACTAAACTTTTCTTCCATTACCCATACTTCAGGATTGTGATGATCCTCCCTGCACCCTACCAAAAAATTGTTTGCTAAAAGAAGAAATAGCCTTTGATTTTTGAAGATTCTTTACAATTTGGTGTACTTCAAATCTGTGTACAAGCCTTTACACCCCTCAATAGGGTGTGCAGTCATGCCAGCCCATGCTCTCCTTGTCAGTGAGCTCACGTAACCTTGTGGGCCGGGTGGAAGTGCTCCTTGTCAACAAGGCCGTATATATAACCTTGTTAACCAGGAGGAATCACTCCCAGTCAGCAAGACTCTACAAGAATGCAGCTTTACAACTGGGAGGAACCACTCCTGGTTGCTGGAACTTATGCCACCTTGCGGGTCAATGGGATTGAGTAGTGGAGGGGGGCATCTTGAGAGCAATCAGGATTGAACCCAGGTTGTGTTTCATCTGTATATGATTGATGTAGCAGGGCACTGCTTCATCTACATCTGCATCTTTTTGTTGTCATGCAAGTTTACTATGTGGCCTCTGGTCAGCCTGCCCAAGTTCCCTGGCTCAGCCTGATCAGTAGCTCCCACCACAGGCACCCAAGGTTGCCTTTTGCCTTGCCACCTCTCTTCATAGACGTCGAGAAAGCAGGGAGATGACATGAATTCCACTCTGATGTTGGCTTTTTGGGAGACAAAACAGCATCAGCCGCCTGCAAGGATTTTGATGTGTAAACCCCAGGCACCCAGGGTGGAAATGCTGTCAGACTCATCCTGTGGTGCAACAGTTGAGGGCTAGTGATGTTGTACTAGCTTGTAATCAGAAGTATTTGGAGAGTAATCAAAAGGCAACAGGCATTTTGGGTTAGAGATGTGAAGTGAAGGGAGAACTCAGAGAGAAAGATAGCAAATAGAAAGCAACCAAGAACAAATTGATCTTGAATATGTGGATGGAGGAGTAAGAGAACTGGTCTTTGTTCCACCATTCAATAGCGGGGTTCACAATACAATTTTGTCAGGAAAAAACTCAAGCTACTCAATATTTGGGAGCGCTCAAACCTGGGCTTAATTTTTAATCAAAATTAAGCTTCATATTTAACAGATCCAGGAAAAAATTTAAGTCTTGGTTCAGCTCAGGAACCCTTAGAGCTCCCTGAGCTCAGGAAAACTTAACGCATCCTGAATCCAAATCCTGAGCTTAAATTAAGGCTTAAATTAAGCTCAGGATTTTATAGTTCAGGAAAAATTTAAGCTGGGTTCAGGAAGCAAAAAGCTTATTGTGAACCCCGCTAATGAGTTCTCTCTCCCTGGGTTGAAGCCAAATCACTTCCATTGCTTACTGAACAATTCCAATTCATACTAATCTCAGCACAACTTTGTCTACATCCTCTCAGAGAACACCACCTCAGCATCCTCATGCAGGTGCTCAGGCTTGTTATTTTTGTTATCACAATGGGGATCAGCTGGAGATATGCAGAACATGGATACGTGGGCCATGAGATATGACAAAGGTGGACAAGAGTGCACAAGCAATACCACCATTGACACACAAGAAATTGCTTATATGTAGTTGCTACCCTTGTCAGGGATCCATACTACCCATGGAGCCATAAGGTTCCCTGGGTTTCTTCAGCAGTCATGTGCCTATGTCTGTGCTGTGCCTTGGCTGTTACGCGCCTCAGCTTCTGCTTGCCAGGGGCCTACACCAGTAATCATCTTGTACATTTAACTCCATGAAGCCGCTGATGCTTAGTGGAATGATCTGGACCTCAGGTGGCTTGTGTTAAGGGTGGAATGATGAAATAATTGCAAACAAACAGGGGAAATCTTCGGAACATGACCTATTTCAGTTTGCAAGCAAACCCAATATTTGTAGTCAAGAAGTTTCCAATAGATGGAGGTTTGCTCCTCAATTCAAACATATATGTTTGGTGGCATTCTTGCAACAATCACCATCACATCCAAGGAACATAATATTGAAGAGTCAACAGACCCACCTCATCTGAAACATTGCAAGAATGTCAGTCAAGATCAAGATGAAGCAAAGGGACGTGATTGTTGCTTGGTTTGTCAAGTCGTTGTCCTATCAAGAGTGGAAAACCCCACCAAAAGTATTGTTTTGTTATTTCTCTATGTTTCCAATTTCAGTCTCAGAAGATTGATTATCCTTCATTGAAACCCATGGACATATTCATCTCTCTCCTCATTAACATTTTTTTGCCCAAAGCAATCAATCTCTCTGTGTACCATTCACTTCCAAGAGTACACTCACACAGTAGAATTGATGGAAGGTGGCTTTTTGCTGAAGGCCATTGAAGTCCTTAAATCATTGCTTGCGGCCAACCATAGACCTGCTGACAAACCCAAATTGAATCCAAGGCTACATGGTTCTACTCAAGGCTTCAATTAAGCTTGCAACAGCTCTTGAGACCTTGTCTCTCTCTACCAATGGAAGCCATAGACTACATGTATCCTATGCCCACAGTTCGTTTGGGTGATTGGCAGCTGCTTACTCATGTGAAAGACAAACTGGAAAGCAGAGAAATTTATCAGGTTTGTCTCCAATCCATATACAAGTGGTACCCTCTGACCTGTGAGGTAGCTGAGCATGGGACATGAACACATAACCAGCAACATTGAATTCAAATCACTCAACACAAAATCTTGCTTATCAAGGCTTGGTTGTGAATGTATGGAGCTCAGGAAGTATCCCTGTGCCAAAAGCCACACCACATGGCATTGACATCACATTCTATAGCTATTCCCTCAAGAAGCTTTCTATCCAAACATACCTAGATTTGACATGATGCCACTTAATTCTTGGATCAGTACCCAGTGTCAAAGCAGGCTTGAGCACTCTCCAAGCTTCTGAAAGATTAATTCCTCTCACCTATGACAACCCCAAACTCCTTGCATCTGTCAAACTGAAAGCTATTATTGATAATTGAAAATATAGTTTACCAACCAAACACACAAATTATTTTGGAAGAGATCCCCGGAGCTTACAATTGCACCATTGAACATTTCCCTGCATGTTGTTACCAGGAGAGTTTTGTATTGATTGCAGACAATTCCAGGGGCTGGTGGTTCTCTGTGTACCTCCTGAATCTTCCATCAAACTCATCCAATCCAGTATTTGAAAACTCAGCAAAATCCTCCATTGCTATTCAGAGGATTACTTTTCAAACTTTGCACTGTGGAACTACTGTGGGATGAGATAGAGCTTGGAAGCAAGATAGTTAAAACTGGTAAGAGTTGTACTAAGGATGCTGATGAAACTGCATTCTTACCTATACCTGCTGGTTGTGAGATTTTCACAAAGAAAGAGAAAAGGTCTGGCTGAATTCTTCTCTGTAGTCTTAACGCTGCTTATTGTTAAAGGCTAAGAGGACTTCCACTTGTAAGTAATAAGATAAGAAAGATGGAATGGGAAAGGTTTCAAGGACTTCACTGACTAATATTCTGAGGACTAAAGGGCTTCACTGACAAGGAATAATGTTCTGAGGGATAAAGGACTGGGCTAATATTCAGAGTACTCAAGGACTAGAGGGCTTCACTAACTTCAGGAATTCAAGGACTTCAGTAAGTTGAAGGACTAATATTCAAAGGACTAAAGGACTTCAAGGACCTTCATTAACTGGGGCACAATCCCATATCATGAATGTATTATTGACGGTGTCTATCTTCTCTGGCTGGCTATTAGTATGTCTAGTAGTGGGGCAAAAGTACTACAACAGAAGCACTACTTATAACTACCAATAAATCCGTATGATGACAAGGGGGAATTCAATGCACTACCACAACAAGATGAAAGATGAGCAGCACTGTACTATATTGGGGATGATGAATATTAAATACCAAAGTGGACTGCTCAATGTGTATAAGATCAAGATGAGCATACCACAAGAGGATTTTATCATTGTTGATTAAGCCTGCTATGAGAACTATAAAATAAATGTAGTATTTATCTAGTGTCTGTGCTCTAATTATGTGATCCTGTAATGTATGATTGATTAAGACTACTATGTGGATCATGAAATGAATGTGGTCTTTGTGTTATTTCTATACTTTAATTATGTAATCTTGTAATAGGGGGTATCAAATATGACAAATCCATGATTAGAAACCAGTCAATTATCTAAAAAGAAATTTCTTCATCAACAAGCCCCAAAGTGTCACAGGTGGAGAACTAACACTACAAGAAAAAGTTGCACAACTGCTGACAGTTGACATGCAGCAAGCTTGAGGGCTACTCTGGTTTTAGCTCCTGCAGAGCTCCAATGTTTGTGCATAGTGGTGATACATACCACCCCTTTTCATGGCAATGTGTCCGAAATTGCTCATTGGTTGGGCTGGTGTACCACCCATACATGCATAATTTGAATGTCCTCGGATTCTCCAACTGCTCCGCCCCTTGATGGCCCTGGGTCAACAAGGTTATAGATCCCCTGGTCAGCCAGCAAGAGTTCCTCCTGATTGGTGATATGCACAACCTTGCCAACCCAGGGGAACTCCTTCTAGTTGGCGAGTACACAACTTTGTCAACCAGCAGGAGTTCCTCCTGCTTGGTGAGACATCTTCAGCATTGTTAGTGTTCCCCACAATTTGATTGCAAGAGGCTGTGAAAGCTCTGATTATGCTGCACAATTGATAGAAATGTCCACAATAGGGGAGAGCAGGCTTAACCATCAATTGAGCATCTTGATCAACCTGAATGAGAGCGAGCTTGATGAGGTCTCATATTTATGATGAAGTAGAGTATGACTCAAAATGGATGTATAATTCTGGCTCAAACCCTCAGTTTTAAGATCTTGATTATAAGTGATTAATGTATCAACAATAAGCCTGTCTTCCGGGTGGAATTGGGAGAATCAACAGGAAATTGAACCACATTGTAACACAATGTGTGAACAAATGTCAGCCCATTATGCCAGGCCACAAATCTCTGGTCTTTTGTTACTTTTTGATACCACGTTCAAGAGAGATAGAGTAGACCCATGTTGTTTTTGCTCTCATACAACCGTTTTGGTACAGTGAAGTACCAAGTTGAGCCCATGCAGTTAACATTGAGTATGGCAAGGAACCAGATATTCCACGGGAAATAAATAACACAAGCAAGGGAGATGGGGCTTGATCATAGACCTTTCATTTTTGATGGCTAAATCAAATGTGTCTTGTAAGGACCAGGTGCTCTCCACCAGGGCTGTTTTTATTGACAATGCCCATGTCCATTCTGGCCAGTCATGCTCATCTGATCAACGTCCCCGAGAAGTGATCAATAACGTGCGCAGCATCAGGCCAAAAGTAAGGCCCCACTGGTTGAAACGCAGGGTCACTCTATGTCATAATAACCACCGGCCTGGTGACCTCAGCCCAAGTAGCAAACTCTGCATCTCCTACTTCCATGGCAGAAGACAGCAAAGCACACTCTCTACTAACATCAGCCACAGCTGTCCTTTGGGCTAGTAACAGCTGTATGGATGCAGTGGCAGACTTCTTAGTGGGAATGGATACAACCCATGCGGAGTTCCAGCTGTCATTCAATTGTTCCTTGTGTACTCCTACTTTAACTCAAGCTCATGCCCAGAACCAGAAACTAATAAATTATGATGGGGTTGTTCCTCAGAAGTTTTGTCATACTCTGTCAATGCTTGGATGGAAGGCCAGTGCCCTAGCATTCACTTGGAATCCCTTTGAGTCTAAGAATTACAACCATTGGAGTGTGGTCTCACATGATTGGAAAAACTCAATTGAACTGGATAGTAGCAATTCTGTTGTGGCTCAGAGGATCATCTCGGTTCTATCAAGGGAAAACAATGAGTATCACAATCACACACTCCCCACTCGGACCAACGTTCGAGGTGGAGGTAGTGCCAAGACTGCGGCGAGGATCAGAGCCTGTAGCCCCAAAAGGGGCTACAACAAATTCTATGGAGCCTGCTGCCAGTGAAGCTAACTTCCTTAACACACCAGACTCCTCTTCCAGGTCACAGAAAAGACAGCTGGCAAGAACAGGCACAAATGAACCTGATATGAGTCCCAGTCTGTCAACTCTCAGCTTGTTGGATCTCAAGTTTGATTACACCTTGCCACCCTCAGCCAACTCTTCTGATGATGGTTGCTACCCTCATGATTCTTCTCTAGCAACACCTACCAGCATCTCCCATTGTGAGGATGACAACGTCAAAGGCCCCGCAAGACACACTTTTGCTGCTCAACATTTACCTCAAAAGTTATGACACCTCTTCAAATTCCCACCGGAATGCTAGGTGGCTTGCCCAATACAAACTCTTGGCAGAAGGAGTTATTGCTCAACTCAGATGGTCATGTGGTTGGAGGCACCTTGGATGGTCACACGGGTGGAGGCACCCTCTGCTGCCTGGTGGTCAGAATGACCTTCCACAACATGCCAGTCAAAGCTACTTACTTTCATTTGTTTTTCATGACCTTCAGATTGTTCACGGCCTCTTCAGAGTTTGCAAACATACTGATTGCGCGGTTCGCTCCAACGTTTGACTTAAACACCCCAGCTACACCAATTGATCCTCCTAATAACACCCCCAAGGTGACTCCAATCCGATTACAAGTTTATAATGTGGTGAAGAGTTGGCTTGAACTAAATTGGCAAATTTAGAGTGATGAAGTTGTCTTGCCAATCATTTTGCAATGGGCTGAAAGGCAGTTGTTAGCCGCTTTACTGGTGCCTGTGGAGAGACCAATCAACCTAGTACAAAAGAGAATGAAGCAGAGCCAGGTTGCCATTCAGTCTATGGGGCTTCAGCACACAAAGCCAAACAATGAATCCGTTCAGGCAAGGACAATAGCATATCCTGTCTGTTGCCCATCCTTTCAAAGAAGATGATGTTCCAGCTATGCGCCAGTTGCCTGAATTTCAATGTACTTCAACTTTCTGATTTTGACCCCATCATGCTTGCCTGTCAGATCACCCTCATGGAATACAAACTCTATCAAGCTATACAACCCAAGGAAGCTCTTGGTCAACTGTTTAGTAAAAAACCCGGATTGGCCATTAACGTCCGTGCTATGAGTGCTATGAGCACTAAGACGATTGGCTGGTTAACAGAGACTAGGCTCAAAAAGGCAACCTTTGGAAGCAAATATAGATCTTGAAGTTTTTGATCAAGATATGCACGGTGAGTGATTTGCGGAATCTGTAGCTGGGGGGAGTTACATTACATGCTTATATACCCTTTAATTTTGTTTTGCACACAGAAATTGCTTGAGATGCAGACCTGGGAGGGTGTTGGGAACAAGGCCTGGGTGCTATTCAATAACATGAACAACGTCAGCCATCAAAGAAGCTACACCAAATATCAAGCTACACTTTGTTAAGCTCAAACTCCCTGTATCCCCTTCTTGCGTATTGGTCTAACCAATATGACTTTCTGTCATGAGGGTAATCATACATATCACCCTTCTCCTGAGCTCCCTGGGGTCCAATTGATCAATTTTGACAAACATCAGGTGACACATGAATTCACTTCATTACCTCTCCCCTCTTGCAACTCCCTTGTTAGATAAAAGTAAAGACTGATTGATCCATTTTCCATGTTTGCTTCTGGGATCAAAGAAATTGATGAAGATCATGGACAAAATTGAGTGTTTGCAAGTACCATTCAACTTATCAGAAGTCTCATCAATCACCCCCTATATACACCCCGCGCAAATAGGTGTCACAAACTTCAAACATGTTACCATGTTATGCAACATTACATGTTGCATATCAGCCTACCGTAACACGCACAAATTACGTGACATGGATTCACGTACAGCACATGCGTTCATCATATCACTCAACCGCAAGACTATAACACTCTATATGGGATTGCACATCCTAAACCCATACTCCACACATCACTATTATGTCCTAGTATATCAATCCTAGCCATTTTGGCCATAAAACATTACTCCCACATTGCCGTTGCAACCGGCCAACAGAACACAACCATCATGTGGATAAAACAGTCCGGGTATGTTCCCAGTACCTGTCATATACACTTCCAAGCTGACCATTGTGTAATTCCATCCATAAATTCCCATATGGCATAGCCTTCCATAACGCTTGTCTACATATACATAAATATAAAAAAATTGCATAAAAGTACTGTAAATCACATTCCTTTGGCGGTGTCTTTGCCAGGGCTGCCTCCTTCATTTTTGGAACCTCTTCTGGCATTGGTGCTGGAGAGGGAGTTTTGTCTGAATTTGCCAGAGGAGCTTCCTTGGGAGGATTGGTTTTTGGAGCGGCTTCCTTTGGCGCGTCTGTTTTTACAGGAGAAGCTTCCTTTGCCGGTGTTGCCTTGCCCATTTTTGGAGCATCTTTGGGCATTGGGGTGGGAGATGCATTGGGTTTGTTGCTGGGTTTGGTAGCTTCGGGGTCAGGGTTGGGGGTCTTTGAAGTTTCTTCTGGTGCACCAAGATTGTAGATATTACATTTCAAAGGGATACATAAATTTGACTGAGAATCGTGAATTTTGCATGAAGACAAGGTTGAAATGAGATTATGACCAGTCTTTTAACTGTTTTGGAATTAAGGACACAAAGATGTTATGTTGCCCAGAGAAGGCTTTTGCACTTCTGTCCATTGTGAGTGTTCAAGTCGACTTGCATCCCGGGCCAAACTTACCTTTGTAGTGACCTCGGCAAGGGACACCTTTGGGTGGTTCCCCAAGAATTGTTGTAGCTGGCAGAGATCATGGTCATAATTAGTCAAACAAGGTTGGCCAGTTTTGTTTGCCATTTCTTTACCAGAAGGGGTGATGTTGCTATGGGAGCGTGGAATATGGTTGTCATGTAATATGGATTTGGATGTATTGTCAGTCATCAAGCCATATAGAATGTCAAGCTGCAGGACGCTTGCATGACATATGCATGATCTGTCCCGGAGATTGTGACCTGTTTGTTTACAGGAGCTCCGTGTCATGTTTCAGTGACATGACATGGTAACATGTTCCTAATTTGTGACATCTATTTGCGCGGGGTGATATGTCATCAATGTCCAACCTGATGAGTTACAAAGATTTGGCCAATGAGCTATACCAACATAGTCTGCGTATTGACCCGCAAGGACATATATATCATCCCCCTCCATTGTTCTCCCTCCGCCTCTTAACAAATCAAATGACTCTGACCCTTTCTCTCTTTCATCCCATCTTTTCTTTTCATTCAACATATTCATTGCTAGTACATAAATTTTCCTCTATGAGCATTCATGTATCTATACAGGCTCCTCCATTCCATGATTGTCATCTTGCGTCCAACCTTTGACATGCATACTCTTTCTCTCGTCTCTTATGAAGCAAAAGCTTACTCTCCCATGTACTTGAGTCTTATTACTGTGTCTTCCTTTTTGATGAATTAGTTGAATCATTTCCCCCAAAAAATCATTCTTTTCACTTTGTCATTCACACTTTACAAACCT
>LUKR01001409.1:0-12345 GCA_019395275.1 Puccinia brachypodii
AATACCACTGCCATCCTGGGTCCCATGTTTTCACACACTGTGTCCATTAACGCAGCACTCCCCTAAAAGCTTGAGGCTGGGGGGGAGGGAGTCGGTTATAAACTTTTTTTAAAAATCAAAAGTACACCTCTTGACCTGTACGAAGGGCCGTACAGCCCCCAGTCCTGTCGCCAGGACAGCCCCCCGTGCCTGGGTGAGGTGGCCGGGTCCAGGACCGGCAGACATTGTTTCAGATAGACTTGTGGTTTCCGGACAGAAAAGGGAGATGAATCCAATGATCTCACTCCCAAGTCCACAGCTCCACTAGCACAGAAAGTGCCTTGCTTTTCACCCGTGGCCTTGGCCATACAGGGCTCAGTACAGCAACCATAGGCACCGTAAGCTGTAGAAAGTTGGTGTATTTTTTATTTTTTTTGGAAATCAACCCCCCTCCAGCCGCAAGCTTTTAGGGAAGTGCTGTAGTACACATCACTTGAGAAGTGGGAGGTTTTTCTTCCCTGTAAAAATGTTCCTTGAGGTGAAAGCGCCTTGCCTGCCCACAAGAGTTTGGAGGTTGGTGTAGCCATATTTCCACACCACTTTGAACATTGTTGCCACAAGGTAACAGAGGCTGCTTTTTTCCATCACTTCAGGTGTGTTTTCCTGTCCTTTCCATCTACTTGCCTTATTTCCACCTCCCCTGCATCTTACTTTTTTGCTGCATTTCAAAGTCTTGATTTCCCTAAACTGTAATATTGCATGCGCAGGGTGATACCCCACATGCAAGCCCATGCTGGCTCATTTAACAGATATGCTGATTAATTTTTGATTAAGCAAGGAAAAAAACAACAGCAGAGGACATTGGGAGAGAACAAAAGTTGCTACAGATGATTGGAATAGAGGGATCCATTGGGAGCAAGGCCTCCTTTCTATTCTGCAACAGGCTCTCCTTCATCTGGAGGATAGAGCCATTGAATCAATAAAGATTGAAAAACAAGCTTCAAAATCAGCATCTTGTCTGCAAGCTTTGTTTCATGATCATTGGGCATGCACTTTCAGGGCTTTTCAAGTTTGATAAGCTAGTGAAAGCCTAGTTTCTTGATGTCACTGGTCAGCAAGTGACACACCTTTTTTCATGGTGAAAAGTGCTGTCAGCCTTAGAGTCAGCTCAGCTGACCAAAAGTCTGCTATTAAAATTGTAAATATTCATTTTAAAAATAATCTGATTATTCATGAAATTTTAATCTAAGTCTCTCTATTTCATTTTCTATGAAACCCACTAGAAGTAGTACTTCTAGTATACATCCATAAGTTATTTCCATTTGTGACACCACTGCCCGTGCGCGCCTGACCAACTCGAGTTCACTTGACTTGCGCGCCTCACTGCGGCCCGCAGCTGTCCATTTCTCCTTGAGCAAAGCTCCCGCGTGCCTACACATCCTCCTCAAGACTGTACAAAAGGAGTAGACGCGTGGGAGAAAAAAGGAAAGGGGCTTCAAGACCAAATCTCAGATATACCTGGCTCTCTCAAAGCCCCGCGCCCCCTTTTTCCCCCAGAAGAAAAAAGAACAAGAACCACAAAAAAACTACGCGCAAGGATTTGACACACCGTGAAAAATACACAAAGGAAAAAATCAGAGGTCCTCTTACTTCCTAGAATTAATCCCACAATTAGTGTCATTAATCCTTCAAGTAAGTCACCTCCTTTTCACTTTACTATATCTCTAATTTTCTCTAAGTTCTACTTCTTTTATTTTCTCTCTCTCATCTCTAAAAAAGAATAAAAAGAAAGAATATTACAAAAGAGAACAAAAACAATAAATAAAATAAAAAGAAAATCATATCCTCTATAATATTTATAGTTTTGTGGTTTAACTAGAAAACCTTATAGGTTTCCAGTAAAGAACCTGATTAGTTTCCTTTAGTCTTTAAAAACTGTGGCTGGACTTTTGTACCAGACCTCCTTCTGTTTCTAAAGAAGGGGAGGCTAGCTCAAAGCAGATCATTGAGCAGTCCCATATAGACTGGTCTGAGAATTAAAAGAGGATTTAAAAATAAATAAACAAATAAAAATAACATTAATCTATTTTCTATCTCTCTCTTTGTATTTAATCTAATTATTAATTGTAATTCAATTAATAATTTATTATCTTCCCTTGTGTCTGCACGTCACTAACGAGAGGCCGGCTCACAAATGGCCTTCTTCTCACCTGTTTAAAAGCACCTGGTTATTTTTTTTCTGGACTTTCATTTCTAATCATTTTTTCAATACAACAATATTTGATTTTAGCATGTTCCCAACTTCCACAAGTGGATATTGAAGCTCTTGAGAAAAATAAGTTTTTTTTTTTTTTTACACTTTCTAACTTTGCTTTTTTGCTTTTATTTTTTGATAATCATTCTTCAAAACCTATTTGGTACCAATTGAAAAAGTCTCTTGACTTTTGGTTTGAGGGATGAGGTGGTGGACTCCAAAATAAAATTTCAATTTTACTTGTCTAGCCGCTGCACATAGGAACTCCACCCAGACATCCACCTCCATCACCGGCCCACCTTGGACAGATTGTTGGGGTACTAAACACCCTTAAATGACCAGTCTGTACCATGAATCAAAGGTGTGCAGTCCTTCAGCCCTCCAATGATCCATTTGTAACAGTCACAGAGGAGTGTGTAGTCCACCAATGACCCTAACTTAACCAAGTCCTCCGGCTTTTTTTAGGCTGATGGCTTGCTGGAGGGACTTATGCACTAAGTTGCCCCCCCTGCCCACAAAGGTTATTGGTTTATAAACAGGGGAATTTTGTAAACCTTGTTTCACTCCAGCCCCTCTGAAATTTTTTGTCTGAAATTTGGATGGCCGTGAATGAACAGACTTTCCCCATTCTCCCACCTTTTCATCTCCTGGGCAACTCAGCAGGATGAGGAACAATGTAGGGATTGAGAGAGGTTCCCACTTGGAATATGGGGTATGGAAATTGACCAAAGTCCAGTGTCTTCCACACCTCTTGCCTTCATTCAAACACCAAATTTTCCACTTGTCAGTCTGTCTGGTCACCAGACAGACGGGCAAGTGGAAAAGTGTTAGATGTGGCTGGTTTTACATATTTCCCCCCACAAACCCATATTTTTGCGGTGAAATCACGAATACACATATGAGCAAGAGGGAGAGGCCTCTCAAATCTAATGGATGGCTCAGGGACAATCTCCTGCATCTGCCCCTTTGATTGGTGGGCAACTTTATACTTGCCAATGGTGTCTTGGGGGCTCCACGGGGGATTGATTTCTTTTTTGTCTTTTTCATAATCCTCATGGGCAAGCAGGTCAATATAGCTCATAAGTCCCTCCTTTGGAGGGTCCCTGAGGGAAGGTGTGCCCCCTCCAAATACTGGGGGACTTAGTTAAGTTAGCCAATATAGATGTTGATGCAATTTTTTTTTTTTTAAAAAAGGAAAGAAACAAATGCAGATTCAGTTTTGCAATTTGTTCAGATTATGAACACACAAAACATGACCCCAAATTGGTCCTGAGACTTGGATTTTTGTATCAGTATTTTTTCTATTCACAATCTCAGCTTCACAATTTGGCACAACCTTAGCCAATGTAACTCTGGCCACTCCAATATCCAACGGCAACTTCCAGTCAGGCTTTTCAGACAGGTTAAACCTGACAGAGTTTTCCCTTTTGAAAAACCAAATATCCTCTGTCCTTTTCCCCTCACTCAATATTCTGTTCACACGTTATCAGTTATCTCAGATAAAATTAGTCATGGCACCTCAAGTAATTGTGGCAATGGCCGCCCAGATGGACTGGAATCCAATCCTGTAGATAATCATCACCTCCACTATGATATCAATTTGAAAGAAGAAATGGGAAAGACTCGAAGCCATCACAAATCCCTGGATATTTGCTGCATGGGAGGCGCTTCTGACAACTCCATCTGCTGGCCTCCATGTTGATGGAGTTGGAAAGATTGTTTTGCCTCTTGGGGAGGGGTAGATTCAACAACTTATCAGGAAATCTCATCAGGCTCCATTTGGTGGCCAAAGCAAGACACTGGTTGATGTGTCTGGCCAATACACTCGGTAAATTAATGGAGATCAGTTACATTTTCTTGACCCCGCATTGTCATATGTCTGCCCTCAGCTCACCCAGGTGGTGAAGTTGTTGTAAAGCACAAGGGCAAATACAAGATCTTGAAAACAGCTGATGCAAGCCAGTCCTTTGCTTGTTGGTACTAAGATGTGAATCACAAGGTTCTATCCGTTGAATCCGGCTATCAATGTGTCCTGACCTACCGCCTAGCCATTCAGCCCGGTCGCGCCCCGCCAGCAGCCAGTGCACTTGGCTTACAGAAAGAGCCCCTCAGGAAAACGCTCAAAACCTGGCTCAAAGATCCTTCTAGCTACACTGAACACGGTCATATTTAATACTAAGTCCTCAACCACAAATATACTCAAGCTACCATTTCCCCCTCTACACTCAAGGCTGAAGAATTTTTGCAGCTAAAATCAGTGAGAGATCTCACGGTTGAATTACCTTTTGTAGTATTCTTGGAGTTGCTGCAGAAAGAAGTGATGGGAGTCCCCAAGGAACATGATGCATATGATTCAGGGTCTGTTCACGAAAATAATGGAGCCAATAATTTCATTGAAGATATGAGAAAAACTACTTTTAAGGTGAACTCACTTTGCCCCCTTGATGGCATTCCTAATGCCCATGGATTTTGTATGTACAGTCACCTACCAATTGCTTATGTCCAGTTTGTTTGGATTACTCCACCTCACCCTACCAACTGGAAGTCATGAGGCTTGATCAAGTGGTATAAAATAGGTTTCAAAGAATGATTCTGAAAACAAAAATCTGATAAAATGTTTTTTAAAAGTTACAAAAAAATTACAATTATTACAGTTTTATGGAAAGTTTCAATATTGTTGAAATAAAGACTTTTGAGCAGTCAGCTCAGAGAAAAAAGATGGAAAAAGAGGAGTTTTGAACAGACTAAGTGGCACAAGGGAGGAGCTCAGATATCACTTTGAGGGACTCACAAAAATAATGAGGAGAACCAATGAATTCATTATCTTTTATCTAGGTGGTATAAATAGACTAGATACAAGTAATGATATAAAAAGAATATGAAATGTATTTGAAAAAGAAATAAATTTGAATATGGAACAAATTTGAATTTTTTTTTTTTGAATATGAAACAAATTTGATCAACTATAATTTGAGAAAGTTTTTATTTCCAACAGTGATGAAACTTAGAGAGAGAGACAAATATGAATATGAATATTAGTAACAAAAGATTGACTGCTAAGTAAGTATGCATAGAGTATATGAGAGACAATAAATACTAAGACCAGGGTTCAAAGACTACAAGGATTACCAGCACTAGATGTCATAACAATATACCACACAGGCTACTTTATTAACTGCAAAACTAGTGTAATTTCTAAATAAGCATGAATAATAGATGAGATACAGTTGAAGAAAGAAAAGACTTTGGGGATGATAGAAGAAGGAAAGATCAGAATTCCAACAAATATTGCTTCAAAAAAATAAAATAAAAATTGGAAAGAAGAAAATGACATGCAAGAGGAATGAAAAAGAATGAAAAAAAAAATCACCACACAAAATTATTCAGAGGTTGGTGTCCAGTTCAAAATGTAAGTTGAATTTGATCACACCACCTGTTCCCCTATATTTTCCACTTCAAGTCTAACAAATGCCTCACTCCACACCCATTTGAAACTGTCTAGTAGTTATTTTTGTGAAAATTTTCATTCATAATCATTTTCCCACATACCATACTCCTCTTTCCAATTTTTATTTTATTTTTTGGAGCAATATTGAAACTTTTCAGAAAACTTTAATAATTGTAATATTTTTTGTAATTTTTACAAAACATTTTATCAGATTTTTGTTATCAGAATCATTCTTTGAAAATTATTTTATACCACTTGATCAAGCCTCATGACTTCCAGTTGGTTGGTTGAGGTGGAGTAATCCAAACAAGCTGGCTAAAACAATTGGTAGGTGACTGTACATGGACATGTGCCTGGAGGAAGACCCCTTCCTGAATCTGAAAATTTTTAGGGAAGAATTACAAGTTGATACGGGAAATTATGTACGCCTCTCTTTTCTGTAATGCTGTCTGACATTGAAGAACAAGACAACCATCAGATTATTGTGCATTTGATCATTCAGGGGCCAGAAGCCACACATTGGTATTGTGCTGCTTTTGTCATGGTTCCATATGGAAGTCTAGTAAACTATCTGACTCGCTGCATATCTGATGGTGAAGATGAAGGCAATGATAATATTGTCCTTGGTGCTTTCCTACATCAGCAAAACACCTTCTATCGCCCCAGTCCAACAACCGCTACTTGAAAACATCAGCAGGCTCTGTGGAGAGAAATATGGCATGTACCTGATCGCAAAGACAAAGGAAGCTTTCCTAAAAGCCGCCCTTCAACACTCACATCATGCGCTGTTCCAAAACGTTGTGCGAAAATACGGTGACAACTTCCCGATCAGATTTACTCACTGGTTAGACAAATGGCTCAATGCGCTTCCAGCTGCAGACCGCGTTGAAAAGTATCATTCGTGGTACGTAAAAGTATCTCTGGGCTGTTATTCTTGATTTGAAAGTCGCAGCTCATCATTGTCTTCCTTGCATGTTATAGGATACCAGTAATCTTTCACGGCTATTCATGTAGAGATGAGCGGCTGACCGCCATTGGGCTGTTGTTGGGTCCGGCTGGTGATGCCGCTAACGGATGAAGCGCCTGAAAACAAGCCCTGGGCAGGAGATCTTATCCATGAATGTGATGACCTCTAAGTCCCTCCCACTGCAATAGAATCAATAAACAATTAGTCTGTTCAGAAATTAGAGGGATCCTTTGGGATTTCCAACACTTACAATCAGGTATCTTTGTGTACATACCTCTATCATCTAAGAATTGCTGTGATTAAAATCCGGATGACTATCGTGTTGATTGTCACAAAACAGAGGCTTACTGGTGCCCAATCAAGTTGTCAGAAATGACTGTTCTATGTTTTGGAGCTGGTCGAGCCTGAACATAAACCCCCAACGTACGACAGCCAAGCCGCTTTTGCCTCTGGCAACGAGTCAAGAACGGAGGTAACTAAAAATAAAAAATAAAAGCAACTAGAGTTTAACGGCGGCCCACCCTGGCCCATCAACTAACCATCAAGCGGATCCATTAAATATTCTGAGACAAAGGCTGACCGGATGGAAAAATAAACGCTTTAGAATTATACTGTCATTCTGAGAAGCAGCCTACGTGGATAAGTCAAAAGCACCACACTGGGATCTTAGTTCTTGATGTGAGATGAACCACGGGCCAAGGGATAAAGTAGTATGGTTTCCCACGATCAGCACAAAGGCAAGCGGGATTACAATGTAACCAAGAAAGACTTATCCTTCCAGGAGATAGATTACACGTGTTGGGTGAGGTCACTTAAATTTCCGCCAGCTTTTTGTATTCCAAGTGAAGCTCCACAACCAGAAATCACTAGTTTCACGTTCAAGTTTCATGCTAAGAAACCTGAAGCAAGTTCATTTTCCATCTTCAACAATGGTAAAACAAAAAAGTTGGGCATTCAGCGCATTCTTCAGTGCAGGATGGGGGCCAGCTGGGGTAAGTGAGAAATATTGAGATAGCTCTATGTAGAATATTGAGTCTATTTTCAAACAAAGCATAAATCTGATTGATGTGATATCATTGATTGAGCATCATTTGGGTAGCTTTTTCTGCAACCGCATAGATTGACATGGCTGGATGGCTGGTGAGCTAGACTGGCAATATACTGAAATAGAATCACAAACTTGTGAGTGACAAGCTTGTTCACGCCATACTTTGCGGGCATCATATTGGGGTGCATGCAATCCTCACCTAGCGTCCACGACTCTCAAGTTTTGGGTACCATAAACCATCAGTCGGGGGTCTACAATGTTGAAATCTGAGTACTATGGTACTCGGACATATCCCTCTAACCTCTCATGACATCATCATCATCTAAACTCAAACACTACTATCTGATCGCGCTCAGACCCTCTTGACCTCACCAAGAACTTGTAGGATACAAGCTCATCGACTGTGTTTTTCTCATGATATAATCTCTACGTTCTCTCTATGATTTCCTTTCTCCCAGGCAAGGAACCACTGGGTTATTTTTCTACAACCCAAACATCTTCATCGTTATACTATTTTTCCGATTATCATTCTTCCTCCATGTGGCAAAACCTATTGTCATCTTACTTTTTCCTAGAGCACCTCTATCTCGCTCTATCATACAGTACAAACTCTATTTTGTTACTCCTTCGTACAAGCACTTCCCTTCCTCTGACTCTTCGCCGACCAGACCAAAAGTGCATCACTTCCATCTCAACCTCCCGACAATCGTATCTTATCTCCACAGTACAGTAGGTCATTGGACACAACTCTCACTTCTCTTCGCTCACAGGTCCCTGATCTAGACATTGACTGTTCTCGCTCTTCTCTTTCTTATCTCAGCGTCTTGTTGTTCTTCCATATTTCCTGTTGCCTGCCTTTAGGTTGGTTGAGATTTCTTTTTTCTTTTTATTCGTGTATTTCTTTCTTCATGTGACTTATAAAGAAATACACCTTTAGTTTGTTCATCAACATACAACCCCCAATTCACTTTGGGGAAGCATTAAGCCAGTTCCGGTTGGGTGGTCTGAAACAAGCTCCCATCTCTCATTCAGCATTGTCACTTCATTGTTGTGGTATCACCAAAATTACTCACACGAGGTCCAGAATCTGCTCCTGATGCTCTCTTCCCACTCCTCATTGGTTATGACAGATGGAACTGGATACTGTTTGTTCAATATAATATCCTTATATGCGTCTTGTGACATTATCTCTCTAACTTGTTTTGCACCCTGAACCAATAACCAAAGATCAAAGGGGTGCATCAAATATTCTAGAAAAGTGTCAATGTTTTAGTTGATGAAAACGACAAATAACAGCCTGGGTGGTGGCTGGAAAATGTCTACTTGGATCTATTAAGGGTACCTCGGCCGGATTTTGAGTGTTGATATCAGATGAACCGCGTGATAAGGGGTATTGAATTATGGTGGCTACGGTGAGACTAGGGGGAGAATTGCAGTCATCAACTCTCCCTATCCCAAATACAGACAAAAAAGTGCTATGATCAAAACCGGGGTGTAACTTGAACTTACTATGAATTATCTTTGTCGGCAGGAAATTGTGGCTCCCGCTCCTGATTCAGCACAAAGGAAAAACCCATTCACGGGAAAGTGCAAGTATTCTGAAGTAATCAGCGTCGGAGGTAAAGTGTATATGAAATCAGGGTGAATGACGCACAGCAAAAGAGTTGCCCAAGAGAAATTCTAGTACCACACCATGCTTAATTTGATTGACTACGTCTTTGAATTGCATGGTAGACATGTAGATTGGGCATTCCATGAAAAGCTTCAGTCCCTTGTGTAACTCATGTTCACTCACGATTGATCTTAAGCGCTGGAAGTCTAGGACGGAAATGCAATGGCTGAAAATACCACCCCCTGACTCCTCATATATCACCTTCTGTTCGGTAGCGTATTCTGCATCCTTGAACAGATCATTTGCGCTTCTGTAACCAGGCTTGAGTCTGTAGGTTCCGGATGTATATACATGATCCAATAGGTTTGAGCCAACACCATCCAGGCTGAGTGCTGTTGGTATGTTTAAGGGTTTCAAAATACTTTCTTTCCCTATGCCACTCCTTTCGAGGATTGCAGGAGTTCCAATGACACCTGCGCTCATGATCACGTCCTTGCAAAAGGGTTCCAGAGCTGGAATACTTGACTCCAAGAACTTGAAGTTTTGAGATACTGTCTGTTCTCGTGGTTATAAGTTTGTCCACCTTGCAATCAGTGCGTACTGCGAGATTGAAGCGTGATTGATTTGGAAAATCTGGAGAGGATAGGGGTCAAAAAACCTTCAACTTTTGTTGAATCCTTTGATTGGTTATAGGGAACCAAATGGGTTCACAATAAGCGGTTGCGCTGGTCACACGGGAGCTATTTGCGTCAATAGACAATGGATAAATGTGAGCCCCCTCCATTTGACCGTCAAAAGCGTCATTCCTTTGCACCATATGCCCAGCCTGATTGCAGGCAGAGAGATAAGCCATCAGCTGGGGTGGAACGTAGTGAGGAAAGGAAGTGGCAACCGCGCCATGTATCCCGTGGTTTGCGTGATTGAAAACATAAGGGGAAATCATTTTTTGGGTCTTCTTTGCAGCTCTCTGGATTTCTTTTGATCCCCTGAGAGCAGTCAGGTCAACCAAGCCATTTTTCAGAATTTTAGGCTAGAGGATTGGCCCCCCTTGATAAAATTGATTAAAGATTTTACACACCAGCCTGGATTCCCCAGCCGTTCGATTGTTTCGTAGTCTTCCGCCTCAGCCCTAGTACAGATCAACAGGTTGATGGCTGAACTGCCACCCAGAACCTGCAAACAAAAAGTGAGGGTAGAGACTAAGGTCGGAATGAAATATAAAATTCCGACAAGTGTAACATTATCAGGGGATGTGCATGCACCTTTCCCCGAGAGCACAAAATCTGTCGGGGATTGGCACCCTCCTGTGGAATGGTTGAATATTTCCAATTGATTTCTGAGCCCAAATTTGAGCCTAAAATGAGCACACGAGGCGAGTTACTTGCGTTATTGATAGGTATTAGAAAGAAGTAATTCAGCTTGAACTCACCGGCAAAACCCGGTATTATTGATACCAGTGCCTGCGGCCTACGAGGCATGATGAAGAATACAAAACACATCAGAAGATTAGCCTGACAAACTGAAAGGAACTGCCCAGCTTGAAGTGAGGAGAGTTGATTTTCACCTTGAGAACAAGCACCGTCAAGTTTGGGTCTTCAGAAAAACAGGAAGCTATGGCCAAGCCTTAATCGGGAGAAACAGGTTAATTTGTCAGAGTCAAGAGATTCCTTCAGCGTGGGTACACCTGGCATAACTACATGTAATGCTAACCTGCCAGGCCCCCGCCAACAACAATGTAGTCAAAGTGTTACGCCATCTTTTTTATCTTTATGACGGGATTAGTCAATCAAATGGGATGGCAGAAGTTCCAGGGCAAGCTCTGGGACCTATGGACCTGTCCCACTGCATTATAAGAGTGAGCATAGACTACAAATGCCGGGGTTTGGGTTTCAATCCTGCAACCAATCCCGATCCCGGAAACCTGTCAATCCCTCTCCCCCAAAAACATTTTCAGAGTAGGGCCTCAGAGTATCCGTCATACACACCGCTGACACTCCTAACTTGATGCAATTCCCTCCTGTTCTTGCGGGGTGCGAGCACCCTCCCGCAAGGGAGGGACTTGTGACTAATGTGCTGTTTTTTGCTGGAGAGGGACCAGCCATTTGGCTGGAAAAAACATTTTCTGTCAGCATGGTACTAATCAGAGGTAACCTGACCAAAAGCATACACAATAAATAAACATAATAAGATAAAACAATAAATCAAAAACCCATATAAAACTGATAAAAGGTTGTAAATAACTTCCTTTTATATTTTAATAAAAAATAAAGAATAAACCCAATAAATATAAATATGTAAAGATGTCTTACCAAAAACACCTTTAAACTATTATTTATATTTTTTATTATAAACTCCTCCTTTTTCATAAAAATACATATAACTATTTTGAATTTTAGAAAAAGTAAAATATTATTGCATATTCTTAATCTACAAGCAATTTAACCTAGGGTCACCCACCAGTGGTACCCCTGAATTCTTGCTCCTTCTACTACTTTGCACTAACCCAGAACAATATTACTCCTTGAGTAGAAGCACTCTGAGGAGTACATGTACATATATACTACGTATGCTTATACCCCTTTCTGACGTCAGAAATGGAGTGTTGTGTATGTAGCGGAAGTTAGCCCCAACTGGGTCTCCACGGCTTCAAGCCCGCGCAAGGTTTTACACAATGGATAGAGGTGCCGCCTATGGCCTCAAAAAGTGTACATAGCTAGGTTACAGCACCCATACACATGTAACAAAGTTTCAGGCAGAACCTAGTATATTTATAAACTAGGTTTCCGCCTTAAAAACCTAAAATACATTTGTACTTTGCATATAACCAGCCCGTCAAAAGTGCCTTGTGGCCCATTTTGGCCTGTTTACTCCTACTGGCTTCCCTTTAGGACTTCCCATTTGATTACAAAAGGTGTATACACCTAAAAATATTCTTTGAGACGCTTCAGAAGTGTTCCAAACCATGGGAACCACCCCTGAATCCTCATGCACATATGTAACCAAGCTGGGCCAGCCCATAGTCATATCTACAGATGCT
>LUKR01001410.1:1435-13033 GCA_019395275.1 Puccinia brachypodii
TTGTTGTGTTGTAGTTAGGGATATGATGACATGTCTGTGACATGTCACTTCCCCAGACTTCAAGTTCAGCTCGAACTTGGAGGATGGAGAAGGCATGGCAGATTTCTGATCCAAGAGGAACCCATCACCTTATTGATCCGCTGGCAGTATCCCCAGCACCTTCATCTCAGATCCTCAACACAATTCAACCGCCTGGGAAGTCAAACTTCCTCAGTCTCATAAAAATCCACCCAACTCCGCTACCTCAGTTGATCTCAATCTCAGTATCCGGACCACCATTGAAGGCAGCCCTCAAAGCACCATCCCTTCAACCAACTGCCTACCGCCTGGAACGGTAGGAGTTCCACACCGTCCTCTTTGATAATAAGAATGCCTTTGCTAATACAGATCACCCTCTGTGAGCTATCAAAGGGCATGAAGTTCACATCAAACCCACTACAGAGAGACCTTATACCCCTCTTCTTAGGAGACCTCCTTACCCTGCTGGTCCTAAAAGTAGAGAAGCTCTAGAGGAACACATTGAAGAGCTAGTTGGATTGAATGTCTTGAGGAAATTAGGACATAATGAAGTAGTTGAAATTACTAAACCTGTTATTATTATCTGGCATCATGGCAAGTCCAGTATGGTTGGTGATTTCAGAGTGTTGAATACATATACTGCAGCTGATAGGTACCCCATCCCTAAAATTACAGAAACATTAAATAATCTAGCTAAAGCTAAATTTCTGACTAGCATGGATGTATTGAAAGGCTTCCATTGGAATGTTATTGCTGAAGACTCCAGGAAGTTTCTAAGAATTATTCTTCATAAAGGGATTTATTAATACCTCAGGATGCCTTTTGGTATTAAAAATGCCCCTTCTCATTTCCAAAGAATGATGGATATAGAATTTAGGAAGGAAATAGATGAGAAATGGGTTATTATAGACATTGACGATATCATAATTATGTCTAACACCTGGGGAGAGCACTTGTGTAGAATTGACAGAATTATTAAGATAGTGATTAACATGCACATGAAGATATCTCTAGTGTAACTTTGGTTTCCAGAAGATTAAAGCCTTGGGCTATATTGTCTCTTGTATTACCATTGGTATAGATCAGCATAAAGCAGCTGCTGTACTTCAGAAACCCACTCCTACCAACAATAAAGAAGTGCAGTCCTTCTTAGGGTTTGCTGGATACTATAGACAGCATATAGATAAATTTGCAGAACTTGCTAAACCCCTCACTGAATTGTGTAAATTAGAAGATGTTTTTGAAATGAATCATCAAAGAGTTATAGCATACAATTTACTGAAAGGAAGATTAACCATGCTCCACTCCTGCTATTCCCTGATTGGAAACTACCCTTTAAACTATATGTAGATGCTAGCATGACTGGTCTTGGAGCTTCCCTTCACCAAGTACAAGTTATTGATGACATGAGGAGAGAAGGTGTAAGAGTCACGTCGTGACTCTTCACTGACTTCCTTAGTTTTTTGTCAAGACAGGCACAAGCCTGGAGAGAACTTCTAGAACCTGAGTATGTTTTAGATTTCTAGTTTGGTAGAATGAAATGTAAGAGTTCTCTCAGTACAATATAATCAGATAAGAATGATGAAAAAAGAAAGAACGAGAATGAGATGAGAATAAGAATGGAAATGGCTCACCTAGTTTGGTAGAATGAAATGTAAGAGTTCTCTACCTAACTAGGAAGGGGGAGGATGATTGTAGTTTAAATAGTCGGATGATAGTTTGTAATATTCCTTGTGAAACCTGTGTGTGGTGAGGTTTCACAGAAGGACCTATAGTTTTCATTTCCAGACAACTGACAGACAGTGAGGGCAGATATGGAGCTAGTCAACTAGAATGATCATGTCTTGTATGGGCTTTAGACAAGTTACACTATTATTTGGATGGTAGTGTTTTTGAAGTAATTACTGGTTGTACTGCTCTAAGATCACTGCTCAATATTAAAACACCCAACAGACACATGCTCAGGTGGCAAATTGCTCTACAGGAATATAGAGGGAATATGACTATACAACACATAGAAGGCAATATCCACAAAAATGCTGATGGTCTGAGTAGATGGGCTTTACCAAATGACCCTAGTAACCCTGCCTATGACCCTGAAGAGAAAGATGATGATTCTAGGTTCCCCATCATGGGTATACATAGCTCTACTTTCAAGAATGAATTTTTTGATACTGTGAAAGAAGGTTATAACTTAGATAACAATGCACTTATCTTGCTACAGTTATTAGTGAAAGATCATAAAGATCATGAGCTTAAGAATAATTTAAAGGAACCTTGGAAGACCTCTTATAATGAAGGCAGGTTCTCTCTTTTTGACGGATTCTTATATTACAGAGAAAAGCATGTTTCAGTTATATTTATAGTGGATAAAAACAATATCAATACCATTTTGAGTGCCATTACACAGTATATTCTGGACATTTATCTGAAGACAGGACCTGAGAAAGAGTAGCTGACACAGCTTGGTGGATCACCTGGAGAAAAGATGTTTGTGAGTACTGTTCCTCCTGTGAGAGATTCCAGAAGGCAAATAAAGCTACAGGAAAAAGATTTGGCCTCCTTATGATGATTCAAGAACCCTCTAAACCTTGGGATATCATTAACATGGATTGAGCAACTTCCCTATTCCCGGGAGGAGCTGCTAGTTTCAATGCTTACCTTGTTATAGTGGATAGGTCTAAAACACCTATATTTGTTCCTTGTTTTAAGGATGACTCTGCCATGGATACAGCTGTACTCTTCTGGAACAGAGTCCTCCGAAGAACTGGAATACCTAGGATAATCATTTCTGACAGAGATCCCAAATTTACCTCTCAATTCTGGACTGGACTCCATAGCATGTTAGGAACTAAAATCTCTTTATCTACTGCTTATCATCCACAGAATGATGGACTAGCAGAAAGGATGATTCAAACCTTGGAAGATATGGTTAGAAGATTTTGTGCCTACAGTTTGGATTTTAAAGACAATGATGGTTACACCCATGATTGGGTCTCTCTTCTACCAATTTTAGAACTTGCCTATAGTACCAGTGTACACTCCACCACTGGGAAAGCTCCTGCTATTCTGGAAAAAGGGTGGTTACCAAACTTACCAAAAGACTTCTTGAAGAAAGATTCCCAAGTGGAGATTCACCCCACTGCTTACACATATGGTAAGATCTTTGATAAAGCTAGAGCTCATTCAGAAAACTTCATTGTAGATGCTACAGCTTACAATAAAGAGAGATGGGATAAAACTCACAAAGAACCTGAGTTCAAAGTAGGTGATCAAGTCCTGATATCCACTACAAATTTCACAAATCTCTCTGGTCCAAAGAAAATGAGAGATTCCTTTGTTGGTCCTTTTGTGATAAGGGCACTGCATGGTAAAAATGCTGTTGAATTCATAGTGGCTGAAGAATTCAGTAGGAAACATCCCACATTCCCTGTTAGCCTTGTGAAGCCTTATTACCCTGCTGATACTACTAAATTTCCTCTTAGACAGAAAATAAAAGTAGTCATACCACCAGTAGAACAAGACCCAAAGAATAAGACTATCCTCAGGATACTTAGAGAAAAGAGGTTAAGAGTTGACAATAGAGATGTGAGGATGTACCTAGCCAGATATAAGAATATGAGTGCTGACCATGATGAATGGCTTTTACAAAAAGATATACCTGAAGCTAAATCCCCTCTTAGAAAATTCAGAAGTGATAAAAGAAACCACTCCTGACAGTACATTAAGGATTTACCCTCTTTTGGTGGTAGGGAATGTCAAACTTAGGGCCAGCATTGCTGGCCAAAATCCTGCTAAATATTCAAAAATATTCAAATTAAGAATAATCTGATTTCAGAATCAGATTATTCATAAAAATTCAATATGAGTATCTGTATTCTATATTTCTTTAAACCTACTAGAAGTAGTACTTCTACTGTACAACACAGGCTCCTTTGCCTTCTATTGTTATTCTTCAACCCGCGCGCGCCCCCTCAACCTGGCTTCCAAGACTCCCGCGTACCCCTGCGGCCCGCAGCAGTCCTTTCTCATAACCGCGCTCCCGCACCTCTACAGATCATCCTTGAGACTGTACTACAACAGCAAGAAGGTAGAATCAAGCATGGGAGAAGCCTTAGAAACAGCGCAGAGGTAGGTTTTCAGATATACCTGGCCTCTTCAAAGTCCCGTGCCTTCTTTTTCCCCCAGACAAAATTTAACCAGAACCACGAAAAACCACATGTATAATTAAAAAGGATAACATAAAAAGAATCACACACCGCAGGTCCCTTAGAGCATCCACATCATCTCTGCTAAACCCTGTGCTATGCTACATATAGCCACAAACACACCGCATTGGTTTGGCTATGATCCCGCATCTTGCCAGATTTTCTAGCATTCATTGCCAAACCTCTCCAACCTTGGGAGTACTTGGGAATGATGCTAGGGAATTCTGCATATTCAAACTTTACTTGCAGCAACTTGTTGCTAGTGGATGCTATATCCCCTCAAGACTTTCAACACCAGCCTCAACCAAGACATCATTCAACTACACCTCAAATCACATGGCCCGCAGACCAAACTGGCTCAGCAAAGAAGATTCCCAACTAGCAAGGAGTTGGCTTCATACCTCACAGAATCCAATCTACGCAAATTCAATGAAGCGCAATCAGTTCTGGGAGACCAAAGCAGTACACTTCAACAAGAACTCATTGGGAGGTCACCAAGAAGGGAAGGATCTTTCAACACTGGTAAATTTATTTATTTTTGGTTGTTCTTGTCTATTTCTTCACTCATCATTGTGTTTTTCACAGATGGGCAAAACTCCAAGCGGCTGTGACTAAGTTTTGTGGGATATACGGTTTGAACAAGCGCAACCCACCCTCTGGAAGTGAACTGCTTGATTGGATCAATCAATCAAAGACAATGTTTACAAACCAAACCGGAAAGCCCTTTGGCTTTGAGAGTGCTTGGATGGAGCTTTGTGATGCCCCAAATTGGAGGATCCTGTTGGATAAGACACCAGCTCTGAGGCACAATCAATACCACCACCTCCTCCATCATCCAGCGGCACTGTCCCCAACATACTTAACACACCCGCTAGCAAGCAAGGGACCAAAGCCCCCAACACTAATGAAGGAAGACGTCCGCCTGGGGTCAAAGCAGCTAAAAGAGCTTTGACCCAGAACAGATTCCTGCAGAAAAAACCAAAGCTGATGGAGGCATCAGCCAAAGAAACCCGTGACTTAATCCAGGAGCGGTTCCAAAAGGTGTCATGTGCTAACGATTTGCAAGAAAAGCTAGTCAATATGGATATCTTATCAAAGGATCTATCAATGTGTGTTGACAAATTTGAACGTGCCTACTATACAAAAGCAGAGAAAAGAATGCTTGAGAGATTGGAAGAGGCTGAGAAGCAGCCACCCCCACCTCCACCACCCAACAATCCAGTACCGTCATCTTCACTAAATCTGGATAGTCAAGACAAAGGGACCAAATTGCTTGCTTCTTCACACCAAGATCCCGTGAATCCCAGCTTGGAGCCTAATGAATCCCAGAATGATGAAGATGAAGACAACAGTGACAAGAACAAGGGCCCCACTGGCAATGCTTGTTACAATCTCCACATTGACCCAAATTTCTTGTGATCTTCATTTTTTTGGCTTTGTGTTCACTTGATCCATTTATGTTTACGTTTATCAAGTTTTCACTGTTGTATCAAGCTTTTTACTTTCTTCAATTCAATTACATGTATTTTTTTTCTGGTTTGGTTAGCAAATACATGTAATTGGAGTACAAAGAACTGCAATTGAAAAAAATTGGAGTGAGCAAAGACTAGACAATTTGTATTTGAAAGAAATTGGAGCAAGCAAGAGCAAAATCTTGACTGTTTGGATTGGATAGAGATTGGAGCAAGCAAGAGCAAACACAAGACTTTTTGGATTGGAGAGAATGTTGGTATTGATTGGAGTAAAAAAGAAACATTCTGATGGCTTCACTATGTCAAGTCATTAGAGCTACATACATGATTATCAAACTGAAAAAAATAAAGCATCATGACAATTGTGCATTTCCCTTTTGGTCCCATTGATATTTGATGAGGGTGTTGGTTAAGTCTTGATGAATTCATTCTGAGCGGATTGCAGTGATACTTGGCATTGATATTGAAAGTTATTGGCTAATGTTGCTGCAACAATCAAGAAAGTTTGTCTGGGTGGGGCTGGAGTTGGGTCACTGACAAAATCGGAAATCCCCTCCTTGACCATCATATTGTGAAGTATAATACAACATATTAAAATGGACTTAATGTCCTCTTCATACCACATGCAAACTGGAGTGGTCAGAATATGCCACTTGCTCTGAAGTCCTCCAAAAGCCTGCTTGATATGTTTTTGGACGGCCTCTTGATTTGTGTTGAAGTTTTTGGTGGCCAATTCAGAGTTGGAAGGGTTGGGAACAGATTTATTAAAAGCGCTCCATGATGGATATATTCCATCAGCAAGGTAGTAGCCCAAATTGAATTGGTTTCCATTCAAAGAGAACAATATGGTAGGTGCTTGACCACAGAGGACATCATCAAAAAGATGGGATTGATCAAGAATATTAATATTGTTGTTGGTTCCTGGTGTCCCAAAGAAGCTGTGCCAGATCCATTGTTCCTTGGTGGCAACTGCTTCAAGTATAATTGCTGGCTCCTTCTCTTTACCCGTGAACTGGCCAGCCCAGGCTCAGGGGCAATTCTTTCAACCAAAATGCATACAATCAAGGCTTCCCAAGCAGGCTGGAAAGCCTTGAGTTGCATTCTTGCAGAGTATCCCTCTCAAATCATCCTCTGTCGGCTTTCTCAAGTAGTTGGACCCGTAGATTTTTGAGCATCTCACATGCAGTTGTTTCCCCAATACAAATGTACTTGTCAGGTGCATCTGATGAAATTCCATATCCTAGTTGTTGTAAAGCCAATGTAATCTTCTGCGGTGCTGTGAGACCAAGCTTTACAGTGCAATCCTATCAAAAGAATCAATAATATTTAGAATATAATATTATAATTAAAAACAGAAAATAAGATGAAAGATGCCTAACCGCTCTTTGAATGAAATAAGATGTTGAGTTTTTTGTCTGCAAATCATTGCACAATTGGATAAAAACCCCTTTGGTCATGCAAAATTGCCGCTCAAAATCCTTCTGACTGTATACCAAATTCTTGACCAGGTAATTGTTCATGAGTTGCTTGTGGCCAGCCAGGGAATTTTGGTTTTTGTTGGGGATGTGATTCATGATAGGTTGGCGCTCCTGTTCTTTGACTTCATCATCTGAGTCTTCAAAGAGGTTATTCATAAAAGTTTGATTGTGTTCATCCGCTTCTTCATCAAAGTCAGCTAGCCTCCATGTGTTCTCCTTCATTCAAAAGAAGTGATTCAACATCCTGTAGTTTAGTAATTCCAATGTGGTGTTTGGTCATAGGTTACTAGCGCAGCCAAGGGCTGGTTGGTTCTGAAAAGGCCATGACCAATCTGGCGGGTGTTTGAAGGTTGCTATGTCACGTGGCTAACCGTTGCCATCCTCCCTAGCTTTGACCCACACCAATGCGGATGCTCTTACTATCTGAGAACTCATCACACTACATAGTGTCACATTCTCCATAGTAAGTCAGCTGCCCCTTTTTAAATATTACCTGCTTTTTTCTGTTGTCCTTGTATTTCTCTCTCCTCCCCTTTCCTCTTATTTCTTTAAATATCTAAGAATAAAAAAAGAATAAAAAGAATAAAATGTAAAATATAAAGAAAAGAAAAACAATAAATAAAATAAAATAAAAGATAAAATCCTCATTATTATTTACAGTTTTGTGGTTTAACTAGAAAACCCCATAGGTTTCCCAGTAAAAAAACCTGACTAGTTTCCTTTAGTCTTTAAAAACTGTGGCTGGAAATTCTGTATCAGACCTCCTTCTGTTTCTAAAGAAGGAGAGGCTGGCTTAAAGCAGCTTAACCAGCAGTCATATATAGACTGGTCTGAGAATTAAAGAGGATTTTAAAATAAATAAAAATATCTTTATCTATTATTTTCTCTCTCTCTCTATTTCTATTTCTCTCCATTTTTTGTATCTACTTCAGTTATTAATTGTAATTCAATTAATAACTTCTCCCCTATTTTGTGTCCGCACGTCACCTTAGAGGCGCCGGTTCACATCTGCCAACAACTCAAAAACCGCTGCATGCGGGCGGTATGGTTTCGATACCGCTTCCAGCTACCTGATCGGGTTGGGGCCCGGGGGAGGGAGGGGAAAATCATCCCCCGATTCCGCAGTATTTCGAAAATTGGCTGGATTTGGTCCTTTCCACAAAGAAAATAAGCATGAAACAGTTCTCTTCTGTCTGCCAACTACTCAAAAACCGCTGCATACGGGAGGTATGGTTTTGATACCGCTTCCAGCTACCTGATTGGGTTGGGGCCCGGGGGAGGGAGGGGAAAATCAACCCCCGATTCCGTAGTATTTCGAAAATTGGCTGGATTCCAACTCGATATTTGACACGCTGTATTTCCGATTGAAATACGAAGTAGGTGGGCGTTCGGAAAATATTCGATCCCCACAGTGTTGCGAATTTGTTTCGGTGGGGTGTTGAATTCGGTTTTTTTTTTCGAATACCAAGCCGCTCAATATTCGAACGCTTCCCAGCTCGAAAAGGGGTCACGCACCGATTTTTGGTAATTGTGACGTCGGCCCCCAACTATAAGGAAACCGAATACAATTCGAATTTCCAATCGAAAATAAATCGACCGGGTGCACCGGCGGTGTATATGTCGGAGGGGCGTCCACGGGTGCCCACATAAACAAAAAGGATTCCCAATCTTGTCGGTTAGGACAAAACCCAGAAAATAAACTTGAAAATTAATATTATGCGATCTTGTAGATGACTCGCAAAAGCAAATATTCAATGTTTTGCGAAAAGACAACATGTCGATGTAGATAGACCATCGTTCCGCATCGTTTCTGATCGAAGGACACGTCCCCTCCATTTTTTTTGTTCCATTTTCCATCGCTTCAGCAGCACCCTCGGTTCATCTGTCATGGTGATGTCCTACGCAAAAGCAGTGATGGGTCCATCACCGAGCGCCGTCGAAAAGAAAGGATCGATAGCGAAGGACGCAGTCGCAGGCCCTGATGTTCGACTTGTAGCCAACCCTTCAACGGGGGTTCTACAAGCAGTACCATGTCGAAGTTTGAACTGTTTGCCCCAATCGGAGATCCGTGAGTTTGCCTCGCTGGACGGTTCTGAAAGTGAGTGTCTGTTCTATGCCATTCATGACTCCCTGTTCTATACCTGTACACTTCGCGCTGAAACACCTGCACCAATTATGCGGCTGCATTCGATTGCCTGGAGTCCCTAAATACAGGTAAATACATCCAATTAATGATAGACACTTGAGCTTTGAATTCAGATCCGTGGTCCTTGAGATCAAGTCAACGAGATAGCACTGACAAGACGACTCACCTTGCTGACTTAGGGCAACAATAACCAGGATATACTGCGCGTACCCTGCGGGAGCAGGGGGGATGCCATACCCCAGCTGCCTTATCGGTGCTTGAGAATTTCTACGATTTGAATCAAGATTATGTTTGCTGCTGTTCTGAGATGATTGTGACTTGGGGAGCTGATTTTGTTTTTTTTAATTGTTAATCCTTGATACAACTCTCAAACACCGAAACAAACAGGTTTCCAAGTTTTCTTCCACCACCCTGCGTTTTTAGGTGCAAGATTTCAAAAGGTTGAGGTCAATCTAATGCTATCTAACAATGACAAGGGAGGTCGCCCACCTCTGATCAGAGTAAAGTCTTTCCACATTTTATTTATATGGATAGTGCGAAACGAGCTTGTTTTTCATTTTTTCACCTTCTCTGATTCTTCCACGCAGCAAGTATACACGCGCACGGGAAGGGAGAGCTTGGTGCAAACGATACGCGATGTTGCATGTGGAATGAAATTGGATACTACTCCAGTAAGTCGTCACCTGGCCCAGCAGGCGGGTATGTTGGGTTTGTAACTGCAAGCTAATATTGACCAGCAATTTGCAAAATGTGATTGATTCGTAACCACAAAGTTTGATGCGAAGGAAGTCTATCCTGATCGATCTGATAGAAACAAGTGGAATTGCCCTCCATATGTGTCCACTTCAGGGTGCGGTACTCCCCAGCTTTTGATTACGATGGATGAAGCTGCTAGGGGTTCGTTTGGAGCACCACCGTACGTATGGTTTTTGTGTTTTTTATCCGGACAAACTTTTGATTTGTTGCAGCTCAGAATTAATACTTACGTTCTTGTACAATCCATTGTTCATGTATGCCAGTCCTACCTTAACTTTTGCCATCTTAGCTGAACTCAGTGAAGGATCAAAGGCAAATAGCACGTCAAGTCCTCATGTTCGTTTGGGGGTTCAGATACATTTTCAAAAAGTGTCGGATAGATATTTAGAAGAAGAGCGTGAGTTACCCCGTTCCAAATCGTTATCTTGCCCTTTGAATGGACCTGCTCTCTAGCCCCGTGAAGTTTAGGCCTGCCATTTAATTCAGACCTGTTTTACTTCTTGGTTACAGGGATGAGCCAGCTTTTCCCCGTATGAGTTTTCCCGTCGAATTCACCGTGGAATAAATCGGTCAAGGTGGACTGGGTACGTCGAAGTAGATTGGTGATGAGTCTCCAGCATGGCGAAAAACTGTTTGGCAGTGAGAAACCGTGTAACCAAGATGCAATGAGTATGGGCCCTGTGCTTTCCTTTCATATTTCGCCGAATACACTCCATTTGTAAACCACCACTTTGCTCCACAACTCCACATTCTTATCGGTGGCTGGTGAGCTCGAGCTGAGGACTTTAGACACCGAATTTATGTGAAACCCACCTCAACACAGGTTCCACATAGTATTACATAAGCATATCAAATCCCTTTCACTATATAGTTTCCTCATCCCCATCACCCTCCTAGCTCAGTAGAGAGTTTTCCTTCTTCATCTACTGAGCTAGGTAAGTCTTATTTCTTAGTTGTCATTTCTTCTCATTTTCATTCACCATATCATTTGCACTTACAGAGGGTTTTCCTTCTTCATCTACTGAGCTAACTTCACAGAAATCATACTCACTCCGGTTCTAGAATCCTCTCCAAAGCTAATTGCTTTGTCTAGTCCCGTCTTCCTACGTACGGTGAAGAGCCCATCACAGGCTCTTACAATTTAACCCCACCGGGTCGAGCTAAAACCGAGCCAACTCAAATCGTGGCTCCATTCTTGGCTAACCCTTGCTGAATAAAGCAACGGTTAGCTTCGAAGCCAACGTGCAGCTGGCGTGTGATAAGGGAGCGATAGCAGCGAGTCAAAACTCGCGCTTTCTGTAACCAACCGCTGTGATGGCTTAGACAATTCACATTGGCCCCGTTAAATCGACCGGCCAAGCCGATTTAAACGGAAACTCGAGCGAATAAGGACCCGCTCAAGTAACCGACGACGTCATTTTAGGTTAAGTGTCATAAGATCTGGCAATACTCCACGGAAGACTCCAGGGAGAAAAAGAAAACAACTGTTGTGACTTGGGTTCAATTTTTGATTTCTATGT
>LUKR01001411.1:0-13032 GCA_019395275.1 Puccinia brachypodii
TGGGTGGTTTGAAAAATGTCTTGATTGGGTCATTTCTTGGCACATGTGGCATTCCGGCCCTGTAATCTCCCTAACTTATCAAATTCCCGCCCAGTTGCGGTTGGGCATGCAGTGGCTAAGCACTGCACCCCGCCCGACCAAAGGGAGAGACTTACGCCTAAAGTGGGGGTGCTCACATTAGACCATCCACCCAAATCTTCTCAAGATTCAATGTTTATTTTTTACACCCCGGAGTTTCAACCTTGTTGGTCCCAGGTAGCAAACACCTGAAAGGTGTGTAACTTGTTGATTTTTAGAGCTGATGAACTGATTATGATGTTGTCACACTTTTGTTTAGTTATTTTTCAGAGAATATCCAGCCTCAAACTCATTTTTTGGCCACCGCAGGTATGTGCATAATCTTCTTTTTTTTGTTTGGCCTTTTACCTCTCCTCTTTTTTTTGATCACCTCCTTTTTATCATTCAATGTCTCTCTCCTATCATTCAACCGCCCCCTCTCTCCAATTTTCCTCTCCACAGATCCCAATTGGAATGTATATGGTACTCCAATGATCCATCTCGGAATCCTCAAACTTTGAAGCATCCACTATTGCCATCTCTATCTACCTCAATGTCTCAAGCACCATCATGTCAATTGTCACCTTCATCATCACAACCATTGTCACCAACAACATTCACCTCATTGGAAAACAAAATCACACAGATTTCCAATCTCATAGAACAATTGAATTTGGAGCCAAAGTTGTACATGGAGGCCTTTCTGAATTCACAATCAGCCAAGTCAGTTTTCAAACGGCGCCTTTGGGGATCAAGTGGGTGGCCTGGGACTCGGAGGCTTTTAGATTCAATTGAGCATGTTGTTCAAAAGCATGACAAAGGGAAAACATTTTGGGAGGATTATATATTGGACAAGGTTTTTGTTTTTATTTTTCATTTATTTAGTCATTGAATCCCCCAACCTGACCTTTCCATTCCGTCTGAACATTTTATATCAGGCCATCGTTATCATGCAAAAACAGAAGCCAAGGAAAGGCTACTTTCCGGAGGGGTTGTACTACAGCTCAAAGCGGATCAACCAGGATTTATTTAGCCTATCCTTTATTTTCCGTATCCAGTCCCTGAAAGGACAAAGCTGTGATAACCACATGCAAGGTTGCAAACTGCATCCACTTGAAGCTTCTTTGGGGCCTCCGTGTAATGTTTGTTTGATTTGTTAGTGACATAATCTCGCAGATCATCATTGTTCCGGTTTGTTATCTCTTGACTCAGTTGTAAAGGTTTCTTTTTTTGCTTTGCAGCCATCGCCTGCTAGTTAGTTGTTGTAACGTGTGCATCTTATAGATTCTGCGCCAATATGGCTAGCAATGACCCATCCATTGTGTATAATAATTGTTGTGTGCACAAGACTCTTGTTTTCTTCAATTAACTTCAGCAGGTTGGTTGGGCACTTGTACTTCAAAAACAAAAGACAGCAGATCTCATTACCCTTTGGTGTATGCATGAAAGCACTTATTTGTCCTGATTAATCATGCATTTATGATTCTCAAAGTCTGAAAATGTCCAATCCAGATTTTACTGCGACAAGAGGAACAAAGCGCTACCCGCAATCACCTCAAAAATTGTTTATTGATCATAAAATGTAGCTACAAGGGAAATTGAGAAAACAAAGAACGGGAAAGAAAAGATAAGATGCAAGCACATATTTCCATCCCTACAACAACATGTGTAGCTCCTTTGGTTGAGGAGCTACATTACTTCAAAGTTGAACAAGGATTTTTGAAGATTGGCTACTGCAAGCAGGTCCACTTGGGGTATAAGTCCCTCCCTGCGGTTGGCGGGACTCTGCTTCCCACTCAGCCACAACTCAGGGGGACTCTGTTAAGTTAGGTAATCTCCCAATTTTGACTTCATATTTTCCCTCCACAAAGCTCAAACTTTTTTGGGTTCAATTTTTTTTTTTCATTTACTATCATTCTTGTTGTGTTCCGTGCTTCCTTTCTGTGTATTTCACATTTTCTGAAAATGATTTTAAGCTTGGCAAAATAATTGAAGTGTTTTTGTTTATTTCTTTACAAATTTTAAAGATTGAGTTCTTTGTATTTATTTTTTCATATTCATTCTTTGAAGCCTATCTTGAAGGAATTGACAGAGTCACATGACTTCAAGTTGGTGTGTTCAGTTTCCAGAGCTCAAAACAGTGTGACAGAAACTTCTGTCTACCCACTGTACAATAAAAATTAACAAGAATGAAATCCTTCAACTTTATGAAATATATATATATGCTACTACTTGCCCCCCATTTTGGGGAGGGGTATTATTTGAACCTTGCAGGGGGTGTTGAGGTCTACCTTCAACACTGGTGTTACATTGCGTGCATGTTTCTTTGGCTCCAGGACCGTATTCTTTTAGTTATATGTAGATATATATTCAAAAAGTTGTATTCTTGTTATTTATATGGAAAGAAAATGAGAACCAAAAAGAAAAAATGAAGGAAAGAAAATACTAATTACATGTAAACTTAAGATCATCTTTGCGGGGAAAAAATAATTGAGGTGTTAAAAAAACAATCTAGATACCTTCATCCGTCGAAGATAGCAAAACTGGGCGTTTTTTTTGCCCCTCGGAGATATCAATTTAACTTGTGGGACTTCTCGAGAGTCAAGTGTAATTCGAGAGGCCGAAGTCACTTCGACTTCTATTACTTTGGAATGAATTCTTGGCTTCACGGGCGATGGACATTGGGATTCTAGGGTCGCTTGAGATCCTTTTCTTATGAACGATCTCTCTTGATGATTTAGGGATGTAGACTTGGGTTGGGGTTTCGGTGACGGTAAGTGATCGACGACTGGAGGTTGGAGCGGAATTCGACCAGTCGGAGAAAGTAGACGTTCGGCTCTGTGGAAACCAATCCGATAGTCGAGCCGTCACTGGTGTCTTGAGGAGTAAATTGACGAGCTCATCCCCGACCACTTCGACCTCCGATTCCTTCCTCCTCTGGCAAGCCGAGATGTCCAAGGCAGAAAGGTTGAGCTTGCGTGAGCTTAGTAACCGCGAGGCAGGCGGTCCGTATGAATGTTCCTTTTTTTGATCAGTGTGGGTTGGATGATGAGTTACTTTCGAGCCGGGGAGGGCGGGGTATCGTTCGAGAGAGGCCGCCTTCGAGGTGGATCTTATGGATAGTGCTGGAACCCTCTCCATACCGCTGGCAACGTGATGACCAACCGGGCGTGGGCCTTGATGTTTAAGATATTTGAAGGGCCTTCGGACAACAATTTTTCCCTGCGGGTTGGGGTGAAATGGGTTCCTGAGTACCAAAGTTTTTTTTTATTCATGTCAGTAACAAGTCGACCGTTGATACACCATGAACCAATGTCACATTGTATCCTGCGTGGGAGAGCACTTACTGTTGGAACTTGACCGACCCGAAAGATTCATGATAATTTAGCTTTTCTCTTAGAGCCTCATTGGTTCGGATCGGTACTGCAGCCGGGCAGATCAGTCCAGCAGACATTCTTGTCTCTATGATAAGATTCCAATCAATTTTTTTATCAATATTGGCTTCGGCGTGCCAGCTGAACAAATTACCAACTAACTATAGAGTCTTGACGGGGTTGCTGATGAATAATTTGAAGATGCGTGAGGCAGGCGAAGATTGAAATGAGGACGTGACTATTTAACAGAGAGCTTGTTGTAAGAGAGCGTGATCGGACAGATAAAAGTGACCAGGGGATTGCAAGAAGATCAAGCTAATCTTATAGATTGCGGCTGAGTTGTGCTATTCCGCAGGGATGGGAGTAAGTCCGTCTTGAAATCTCAATGACAGCAGGGATGTTCAAAGCATCAGAAGACAATCTCACCGGCAAGTCAACAGTGTGTCTCGTGTCAGTGTTTTTAAAGGAACGAGATGGAAAGGAAATCTGTAGAAAATCGCAGAGTCGATGTGGGGATCGTCAGTCTGTCCATGGGTACTTTATTCCTTCCAAGATAAACTGTCTCGGGGTGCTTGTAACATCACAACATCACTCGAAATAACAGGGAGGCCGGGATACCTCGATTCAACGGTTGACAAGAGAGAGTCATAGTTCAGGAGGCTTTCTACGGAGCTCACAACGAGTAGGTGGGTTCTTCTGGAGATGCACTCCGACGGAGCATGTCTGGCTGAGCCTCCCACCACCCTTTTTCGGTGGTCCATCCAAGGAAGCGAGCGTCTCCCTTCCCCATCTCGATTCTCGGGTAACGACGGTGACGTCTTTGTAGGTGTATTTCTTTACCCCACGCCACATGTGGTTTCCAAGTGCAACAAAACCCCCCTGAGCTCGGTTCCCTGCTAGGATACATATCGATAGCTTTGGAGACACACCCACACGGACCCCACTTACCGGCGCAATGAAGGTCCTTATGGATATGTTGCCCATTTCCTCCGTCACAATCCATTTCCAGGGGATCCTCTAGCTTATCATAGCCCCTCCAACTCCGGTGGGAACTCCGCCTCACAAGGACTCTCCGTTTCAGGTCGCAAAAAATCATAAAATCAAATATTAAATGCTTATTACCTCTCTTGTAAAAAAAACTGAATAGACACGATCGTAGCCTACAATGTTGCGCAAATTTTGAGCTCCCTGGCAATTTTTACATTCAAACATGGCAGCCTCCAAGTCCAAAAGAGGCCAAATTGGATCTTCAAGACCGCAAAAAAAGGAGAGGTATCTGTGTTTGTGTTAGGGAAATCCATCTCTGTATCTGCAATGATGCTGACGGATTCGCCAATGACTTCCAACCTTCTTTCGTCCCTCCCGAGGATGGATTTTCCCATCGCGAGTGAGCTTGAGGGACAGATTGATGGTGGTACTAAAGACTCTAGAACCATCGCATCTGTCAGTATACCAAACCCTTCTCACTAAAGATGAAAGCAATTGAGGTTGCGGCCAAAATCCAGGCCTCATCAGATGAAAAGCTCAACGAGAAAATAATCACTCAATCGATGGAGAGGTGCCAACAAGCACCCAAGCCACTTCAAGTGGAGACGGTCGTAAATCTTATTCGTAGCCGAAACACGTTCCTTTTGGCTGCTACTGGATTTGGAAAATCGTGGATCTCAGAAATCTACCTCGAAATTCTACCCAAAAACCGATACGGAAAAAGATTTGGCGTGGTTCTCGTGCTCAACCCTCTTGATGCTCTCGGAAATAATCAAGTGGAAGAGAAGCTAGACACCAGGTTTACCGCAATCAACTAAACAAAACTGAATTTCACTAAAGATGTGTACCTCGAAATCCAGGAGGGCATGTACAAATTTGTTTACTTATCGCCACAGATATTCCTGGATAACAAGCCTTTCAGGGATGTGTACTTTTCGCCAAAGTTCCAAAGCAAGCTGGCCTTGGTTGTGGTCGACAAAGCACACATGATCTACTCCTGGGGATTGGTTGAGGGGGGACAAAAGAAGCTCAAAACCCTAGTGCAATACCAAGACGTATGCCCGTTCCAACCTCATTTCGGCAACCTGGGAGTGCAGTTGTTGAGCAAGGGCAAGGCCCCCTTACTTTAAAAGATTTCACGGACTAAGGATTTTCATTTTTAAATCAGATGATGTATCATACATGAGGTGTAGGAATATGAACAAAGAAAGAAATAAAACATTGAGGTCTTACCTAAGGGCAAGGATCACTGGCGCTTAGGGTATTTATGAGAGGGCTTCTACGCTGGAGAGAGTCTTCACGGAAGATGTTGCTGAGAGCGTTTTGAGCGAAAAGATGAAATGAAAGTGAAAAGGTGTTATGCGGTAGGGGAGCGTCGCGAGGAGATAAGAAAGAAGGCAAGAAAGATAGAGGTGTTGCGGTAGGAGGTCGTTGCAAGGGAAAGATGAGAAAGAGGAAGAGAGGTGACAAGAGACAGGAGAATAGCTTCGGGAGTAAAGTTCGGTTGAGATGCGTGAATATCCCGTGGATAAAAGAGCACGTGTTTGTTAATAATCTGTGGACAGAGAGAGGATGGAAATTGATGGATCTCAAGTTTGACGGAGAAGAGAATCTTATCAAAGTTAGAGGTTCTCCTATATAAGATTTTCATTGCAAGCTTAGATGCTTACGGTAGAGGTATTCATTGTTGCGCTCGGCTGGGCCCCTAGGCACCAGCGGTACCGTCAACGGTAGTCTGACCTGGATGGTCATTGGTCCTTCCCTGAGTCTGCTGAGTGGGTAATTTAATCACTAAGTGTGGTTTGTGCATATGCAAAATGTGTGTGCGAGTTTGTGTCGTGGAGACTCAAGCGAGTCGAGATTTTCTTTTTCTTTTTCGGTTTCTTTTCTTTGCTTGTTTCATCATATTTCAAATTCATCTATATCAACATTCAAATCAAATCATAACTTCAAGAGAAGAAACTCATCGGTATTGAACTTCAAGAATCACAGGTAGATAAAAATAATCAACATCAAAAAACTAAAATAACGGTTACTCATAAATGAACATTAAACATATAGATTCAAAGAAGGAGGTATTCACAACATTTCAGGAGGAGTGATAGTATTTGTATAGGCATTGCTAGGTAGTTTTTTATTCTAATCACCTAATTTATATAAATGCTTATGAACTTAGTACTAAAAGTCGTTGTTTATTATTTCTCAAAGTCTTCGAAATTTTTCTTATAGTTTATCGTTTATCGTTGTATCCGTTTGTCGTTTTTTGTTATATTTTTATTTCAGGAACCAAGTTTGTGTCTATCTTGTTTTATCTTACATCTTTATTGTGTTTATTTTTCTTTATTGATTATTGATTACTAAATGTTGTTTATTTTCGTTATTTGTTTTCGTTTCCTAGATATTACTACTACTGGCTGTTATACAAGATTTGCAATAAAGAGAGACTCAATCACAAACTTCACAGAGTCGCCTCATCTAAGATGGCGAAGGGGTATGGTCAGTTATCTAGGCTGGCCCAGTTGGTAGGGTACATCAACGGGTCTAGGCCAGTTACTCACCGATGAACTCGTTGCATAACACATCTGCAGAGTCTGAGGTCGAAATCTGACATACTTCTCATGTCGGCAACTTGCCAACCGGGGGCAATTGCAGCCATCAAACATAACTTGAAGTTACTTGACCCACATATTGATGTCCTGCGTGGTGAACTTACGAGACCCAAAATCCGCATCATTCGAATACCCATGCAAATTGATTAACACGTTCAGTGACTCCACAAGCCAGGAATTTGATACTGTTTTGGAGCTGCAGTGCATTGCATCGGCCATTCCGAGCAAAAGTGACCATGCTGCAAACCAACCTTGTGATCTGAGTAAAAATTGACATAGTAAGCTACGTTCCATTCAGTTCTATTAGAGTGTTGGTACTGACGCTTGAGATACGCTGTTCCTTCCGAGCGTCAGGATTGGGAGGCGTGCGGGAGGTGATACCCTCCAAACCCAAGCCCTCTGCCACTTGCAATATGCCAACACTCACGTCCACTGGATCATTCATATTTTGCGGTTCGGAAGGATTACCGTTGTTTTTTGATTGATTCATCATCAGTCCGCGTACGAGTTCGTATAAATAGGGTATGATTGCCACCAGGCGTTCATCATTGTGTTCCTTGGCCTCTTCGGTGCAAAAACTTGTGGTGATTTGTTTACTGCTCTGGTAACTACCATCGGGATATTGACCTCGCGGCGGCGACTCGGCTGAAGCAATTTCCACGGCCTGGAGGAACATATTGAGCTACATCAGTAATCAAGCACCCCAATAGCACGCTTGGATATCCCTGACCTCATCTTGAACAAACACCATCCATGCTTGGCGCCCCTCATCATTTTTCTTGAGTTTTTGAGAAATTTCCCTCAGAAGCTGCATTGTCGAGTCCAATCCAGTTGCGCTCCAAAGTCGATGGCGATCTGCAAGTGACCAGTGCCTGTTCAGCAGAAAACAAAGTATGAACTTTTTTGGTGTAAGGTTATTTGCCTGGATGAATTTGCAGATATCAAGGAGTCTTCCGGGCTCAGGAATTATTTCCACCTTCTGGGTCTGGTTCCGGTTCTTCTCGTTTGACGTGACCATCCTGCGCGGAATGTGGGGCTGTTAGTTTTCGTGATTGAATTAGTGGTAGTTGCTGGTTCATAGTGAACAGAGGCATAGAGGTGCTACACAGTGCAACCTTGGAGATTCATCGGGCCAGAGGATTTACATACAAGCAAGGTGGGATTGCAAATCTCTGGCGGATCCATGTGTATCCTATTTGGCTTTATTCGGATTCTGATATTTTTCATAAATTTCTTAAAATTCATTGGTGAGGGTGGTAAAAAATCTGAGTAGGTCAAATTCAAGAGAAGATGCTTGAGATTTAGGAAGCGGTGCGGCAGGTTTCGGGGTTATATGAGTGAGGAGATATTGAAAAGTTAAAAACACTTTCCGCCAAAGTACACTTTCTGCTCCCGCTTGTTTTTTGATTTCCCACTCAACTCCCTGCAGGCAGGGACTTGTGATAAGTTAGGGGGTCCTTGTTAATTGGTCGGCATGAATTGACCGTGATCTCAAACATCTGGGACTCTGAGCCAGCCAATCTTGCCAAATGAGAAGTCCGTGATTGAACATAAATACAATACTTGTGAACTCAATAGTTCACCGGATTACAGAGGTCCAGAGGACAGAGAAATTCTTACACCCAGTGTATACACCTGGCCTGATTGTAAGGAGATAGGCAAATTCGAAATGAAACATCAACCTGAAGATAAAATGGATCTTCAAATATCATAATTCAAGTTACATGAGTAATCACACATTGGCAACTTGAACAACTAATTCTTACTTTTTTTTTGTCATTAACTTCTCAAGGGAGAATTAAAAGAGTGATCCATATTGGTGTAGACTCTATAGCTATGAATTTTATGTGACATATTGCATGTGTCAAAAACTAGGTTATTAAATTCATTAATAAGAAATTTGATCAAGACAGCAATTCCAAAATGAAGCCCCCAGGGTTGATTGGAGGACTTGGCGCCAATCTAGACCCCCTCATTGGAGTTAGTTCTTTTGCAGGAAAATCTGATTCCTAAGCGGCCAAATCTGATTATTTAGGGACTAAACACCTCCATTGGCCAATATGAGATATATAGAGTGATTAATCATGAGTCAAAAATAAATCAATGGATTTAATTTTGATCAATTACAAGAAAATCTTGCTCAAATCCCACCAGTTGACATGTAGGGGTATGTTTCAGTGTGAATGCAATCAGAGCTCTTTCTTATTGCATCAATAATCTTTGTTGCGTAGTGACTGTGAAACAAATCTTAGTTGAAACAAACTTTAAGAGAGGCACAAGTTACAACACCAGCTTCCTTGGGTTTGGTTGAATATTCCAATTTTCTTATGTATTGCATGATTGAGAAAGGGAAATTATAGTAAATACAACACTGGGTTGCTACATCACACTAAATTACAGGGATTTAGAATTTTACAATGCGGTTTTTACATTTTGCGGGCAATGTAAAATTGCACCTCGCCACCTGGTAAAATAGTATTACATTGCCCCCGTCTAATTGAGGAAAATGTCAAAAATTGCAATGTAAAAAATACCATGCAAAATTATGTCTTAGGGAATGTAAAAACAGAGGATTACACCGCCTTTTTCACATTGCCCAGACAATGTGAGAAAAAAAAAAAAAGTAAAACTTCCTGTTGTAGGCACAACAAATAACTTTACAGCCTCCAACATTTACACTGTGTCAACATTGTAAAGCAACACTATGTAAAATTCAATCTTTTCACACCAGGATGCAATTTCCCATTGAATCAGGCAAGAAAAAGATTAATTTCCACAAAGATTAAGCAAGAAAAAGATTCATTTCCACAAAGAAAGCCAAGACTTGAAAAAACCAACAGTTGTGGAAAAAAACAAGTCAAGGGACAGATCAAAAAGAATCCTATGAAGAAGCACAAAATCAAGCTGAAAAAACAGAGGAAAACACATTGATGGGGAGAGATAAAAAGAAAAACAATCTACATGTAACAAAATTGAACACATGTTGGCCTCCTTGGGATCCTTGGAAATTACTGAAGCGTTGCAAGCTAGATTGGGTTGGTATGACGAGTTCAATACCTGCTTCAGGTGAGTAAATGGACTAAACGGAACGCGCGAGATGAATGCAGGGTTGTCCTTGCATATTCTTGCAATGCTTTTGTCAACAAATGAGTTCTCCTCCTCATTCCAAGTCGGAGAATACATAAGCCAGCTTGTGTGTTCCTGCGCTCCACTGATGGTTATGGGTACAGTATTAAACAAACAAGAAAAGCCCGGTTTTGTTGATTTTCATGCAACCGTACTCCACTAATGCTGTTGACATGGCGTACAACCTTTCCCCAATAGTGTGAATTAGCCCAAAAACCACGTGATATCAACGTATACTCCGCTCCAAAGGCTTTGAGTTTGAATGGCCAGTTTGTTTCAGACATAAAAGCTTTTCAAAGATGGTTGTCACTAATGATGGTGGAGAGGACAATATGGAAATATTGATGGAGAGGCGGATTGGCGTTTTGAGCCCTGATTATTGACAATTTGTCCAACTTAGCATTGGTGGTGGTGACTACGTTTTCACCATCATTTTTCTTGGCTTTGGGTCCCGCTCTTTTCTTATAATTGGCATTACGTTGTTTACATTGCAGGCTGGAACATCCATTCAGGACGCTTGTTTCCCAGAGGGAGATGAGTTCAGCTGGTTCAGTACAGCTAATGCCATTGACATCAAACATTGATGGAGTGATTTGGAGTACACTCATCTGGATGTTTTCCCGAGGATGTTGGACTGGGGCTTTGTGTCAAGGACAGGTGAAAGAACGGGTTAAACTGACGCAGAAAATACCCTGCAAAAACTTACTTGAGTGTTTCTTTTGAGAGTCCATGACTGTTTCTATGAATAGGTCACACAAAGCAAAATCACCCTCTTTGAATGATTGGGGAAGTAGCTTCTGGACGGCATCAAATATCATCACCAATCAGCAACTCAGGATTAATTTGAAAGATCCTTCTTCAGTCAGCTTGTATGTAGTCCTGGAGGTGAAATGATTTACGATGGAGTTGAATAAGTCATTTTTCCCCATCCGCCTCCTTCAGCCAGAGTGGACTTTAGAGAGAATATAATGACTCTAGCGCAGCTGCTAACCAGCACCTATAGTGTAATTTGAGGTTGTTTGAGGATGTGTACAAGAAAAATGTGGTGTAGGGGTTCTTGTCAATATTTGTGGATTTGGCCAGCTACCCAATCTTTGCCTGTTTGACTGGGTTTCTAGATTTGCCAAGGAGTGCGGCAGTTGTGCCTGGGGGCCAGCCATTGTTTTTCTTGGCGTGCTCCTTATTGGCTGCTCTCTGTTGCTTTGTAGGTTTCAGCCAACCTATAGATTGGCATAAATTGACTGGCTTCTTCAGCTGAGACCCGTATTGAGTGGGCATGCCTTTCATGACATTGGTGTGGTCACACTCCAAAGCCTTGAACAATGGGAAGAGCTCCACCATCCCCTTGAGCATTGGCCTCTTACCCATGCTGTATCCATAAAAGCATTTGAGCAATCACACATATTTGTCAGAATATCCCCAATGGGGCTGAAACCGCCAAACAGCGATGCATGGAAGATTCAAGCTACAATGCACAGCAACGTAAGCCACAAAGTTTCATACCTTGAATTATCAGTGTCACATGCTGACTCAAGCTCTACTCATATGGTGTATTCACAGATGACACAAGCAGGAGCAATCACAGGGCTCAAACCCCAGCCACAAGCAAACTCCCTCAAGCCACAGGCAACCTCTTGATCTTGGTAGCGACCGGAGCAAATGAGACGGCCTGAGGAACAAGCTCGTGAGTACTTAAGGAGCCATATTCAGCCAAAGCAATTATCACTCATCAGTTTCATTCGCCCTGATCTCCACAGCAACAGCAACCGCTCCATCACACCAATAACCACCAGAATCTCTTTGCCCGCTGAATTGCTTATCTCCCGCATCATCCACTGGCCTAAGGAGTAAGCAGATATCACTGAAGTGCACTAAAGAGCGTCAAAGAACATAGCTGATGCAGGGACAAACACAATCCTTCTTTTCAGTCAAGCCAACAACACCAATTGTGCTTAAGACTAAGCTTGAACCATCTCCGTCTGCTCACTGAGACAGCAAACATAAATATTTGATGTCATGATAGTCATAAGAGTTCCTGCGCTAATAAGCATGTGTATAACACTTTGTTCATCTCAATTCTTATAGCTCTCACAGCAGTAAATCCATCAAGTTGCACCGTCTCTATCATTTTCAACTCTCTCCGTTATCTTCAATTCCCTGGCACTGCCAATCTAACTCCTAATCTGTCAAGTCACCTGCTCTTAGGTACATTTCCTATTTCACTCATATTAAATCACGAATACACTTGTATATAGAAACTTGTCTTACAATGATCTGACCAGAAATTTATCTCTTAGTTGTCTGAATTCTTACAATATTTAGGAAAATGAGACTCACCTGAACATGCAATATACTTGGTGCATGCTCCCTTGGGTGTTTGTTGTGCTGGGAAGGAGATCCTCTCCTTCTGGCAAGTCTTCCAGCATTGGTCTACAACTTGGGAACAACATGTTTGCCACATTTGCCATCACCCACCAATCTAGCCACATTTTTACTTTGGGAACAAGGTGTCAGAGTGTGGTCACTTACAGTAGCTGTACTGTAGAGATTAGCACGCTGATGAATGATACAAGGTGAGTGGTGACGTGAATATTCCTGTAAAAAGGAATCCTCAATCAGTAAAGATCAGTAAAGTCTTGCACTGAGAGGCTTGCTGTTAAGCGCACCCAAATCAACAACCAGTGTTCATAGGCAACTAGGGAATAACTCACCTAGGTTCGTGGTAATCCCTGAGGATTAAAGGGTTAACAATAAGGGATACTTTAGCAGAATTGTTGAGGGGTGGAATATGAACTGTAAGGCAGACTACTACGTGTTGTATAGGCTGTCACAGGGTTAATATATTCTGGGGATTAATCACTCAAAGGGGGAGTGATTAA
>LUKR01001413.1:2970-13024 GCA_019395275.1 Puccinia brachypodii
AAGAAAAAAAAGAAGGAAGGGGGAGGGGGAGGGGGAGGGGGAGGGGAGAAGAAATCAAGAATAAAGATACAGGGGTGGGTTTGAAATTGAATATATATAGATATATGTATATGGGCAGGGAGAGAGGTAGATGAGGGCAAGAAAAAAAAGAGTCAAGAGATATGTATACCTAAGATGAGCAGGAAGAGGAATACTGTGATTAATCAACGTCTACCAGGAGAACGAGGACCGAAACCAGCGACGGATCTAGCGATCCCGCCATTAACTTCAGTTCCAGCTCCATCACGATCACGATCGACAGGGAAGTCATTGTGAGGAACGGGGTAACTTTCGGGGATAGGAGACAGGAGATGGGAATGCCCCCCTCCTCCATGGACAGATCCATCAGGTCCTCCTCCATTTAGACTAGGTACTGGACTAGGAAATTGCCATCGAGGCTACGATTAAAAACAAGGGAAGATGAGCTCAGAATCTTGATCTCCTTCATTTCACTACCTTTTTACAGAAAAAAAAAATCACTCACGTCTGGTCCGCCTCCTCGTACTTTGCTCATGTATGATAACATGTCGGCTATATCTGCTTGGATCTGTTGCTTCTGTTCCCTTAATTCACCGACTTTCTCGAATGTTTGTTTCATCTTTAACCAAAATAAAAAAAGTGTTAGATTAGCTGGTATGGAGCGCGTGTGTGTTGTATGGATATATAGGTACCTCATTCAACATCTGAGCTTTAAAGTCTTCCAAATGAGCCATCACGCCACTCTCGACAGTAGTCAAGACATTATTAACATCAGCCATCGCATCATCGTACCGTTTCTTACGCTCTTCTTCTTCTCGTTCAGGTTCTTTATGGTTCTTGGCTTCCAATTCTGATGAGATTTGTTTTAGTAATTTGTCATGTTCGGCCGCTTGTTGTTTCATGGCTTGCATCATCGCATCCATTTCTATATGTCAATATAGTTTTCATCCATCGTCAATATCAATACCAACTAACGTCTGGGTGTAATCAAACAAACGAAAGAAGAAGAAACTTACGTTTAGATTTATCTTCAGCCAAAGTAGCTTCTCTTCTCAACTGCAACTCTTCGATCTTCAATCGCCTCTGTTCCATTTCATCAGGGATAGCAGGCTGAGGTTTATTGGATTTTTCTGCCTCCTTTTTCTGTCTACGAAGTTCTTCCTTTTCCGTATTCTCTCTCAAGAATTTCAAGATATGGGAGACCCTATACACACATATCCATTCCATCAATGATTGATCGTTGTTGTTTGTGGTCAGTATTTTCCATAATTCAACTCCATGTATTATGAAGTAAGTAGTTGATTGAAAACTGACCCTAATGCAATTGTACCAGCCCTGTCATCATCAGTCGGATCCATTTGACTAAGCGCTTCCTGACCGACAGGATCGTCAGGATTCACAGCGGAGAGAGCGGCCTCGACGTCGCCAGGCGGGAGATTATTTTCCGAGACATGATGACTACTACATTTAGTGGGTACACGTTTAAGTGACCCTCCGCCCCCAGCGATAGTACCACCACCACCCCATCGTGAGGCTCGATCGGCCGCCGGAACCGGGCCGCCCCATAATTTGCTCACTGCTCCTCCTAAGCCTGATGGCATTCTAGGGCCTTTCAAACTCCCTTTATTGTTAAAACTTATCTTCCGTGCTCGGGGACCGGTCATTCGGTAACCGACTGAGGGCTTCTTACTCATCAACGTAACTATAAGGAAACGAAAAAAGGTGTTCAGTGAGTGAGTGTTGCGGCTGGATTATTCGATTGGGTTCTATCTGTCTTACTATGTGGATCTTCGTTGTCTAGGGGAACATCATCCTCGTTTGGATGAACGGAGACGTCGACAGGGCCGTCATTCCCAGTATCAAGATCCATCCCAGGGGGCTGATCATTTTCTTCGACAGGCTGATCTTGTTCCGGCAAAGGCATCGAATAATGGTCTTGGTGGTGTTGTTGTTGTTGTTGTTGTTGTTGTTGTTGTTGTTGTTGTTGTTGATTAGTAAGATTGTCGTGAATGAGAGGTATAACAGACGAGATCTGTTGAGATTGCTCGACTAAAACAGCCAATTGTTTCTCTAATTTGCCGACGTTCTCTCCGATTTGTAAGATCTCATCATTTTTCTTATGGATCACTCCTTCTAGATGTGTATTCAATTGACTTAAATATCTTGATACTTCTGCTTGATTTAGTACTGATGCTTGATTAACTGATCGATTAAGAGTTCACCCGATCATAATAACCCAAAATAAACAAAAAATTAGTCACCCTCGCGTAGAATTAAGGCAAGTAATCACTTTTTTACCTTGGTCCTGAGTACGCAATAAGGTGACCACTTCGTCAAATACAGGAGCCTGTTCATTAGAATGCTACAAGAAAGAAAAACATAGAAAGTTAGCATAATAAGCCCACGGACGCCACAAGACCAAAGAAGAAAGTGTCCAACTGACGTGCTGCAAAGCTTCTTCGACGACGTTCCGAAGCTCCTCGGGAGATATTTGAGGCGGAGGCGGTGGGGGTGGGGGTACGAAGGTCTGATTAACGTCTGACGCGACCGATAAAGAGCGAGCAGTCGATTGATGTGAGATCGCTCTAGAAGGAACTCGACTATGTGACCGGACTGAAGGAGGGGCTTGACTGTGGGGTGGTAGGGCCATATATTCATCATCTTTGGGCGGTGGCGGTGGTGGTGCTGAATCATCCTATAATATTAGTCGAAAACAACAACAAAAACCTCAGTTTTCTTTTTCTTGAGACGAAGGATGAGATATCATCCCAGTGAGTAAATCTAACCTGTTCTTCAGCCGTTGGGGTCTGTAGGAGAGAAAAAAAAAACAGTTAAAAGAAGGAAGTTGATCAGTGGATGTGATGATTTTAGCAAACCCAATAACGATACATACAGTAGAAGACCAGTGACTTTGTTCCGGCTCGGTGCGAGATCGACGAGGAAGTTCCTGATCTTGTCCAAATTGACTCTGATCTTGATCGGGACCAGGAGGAGGAGGGACTGTAGAAGTCTGAGCAGATTGAGAGAGTAAACTAGCGACTCGATCCTTGACTGATACAGGATACCCTCCCTGTCCACCAATCGACCTTCGATAGCCAAAAGGCGTCGTTACTCCTTCCAGCCTTCGCGCCGCTCGGGCTCGTTCATCTGCTATCCTTCTTGCCACTTGATCCTCTGCCTCATAGGCTAGATTATAATCCTGAAACAGATAGATATGTCAGATCAGGAGAACTCAAGCTCAGACAAAGGTTTATAGATGAACACTGACTGGAATCACTTGTGGAGCAGGAGGCTGGTCTGAACATAAGGGAGTTTCGGCTTCAGTAGGAGGAGAGACAGTAGAGGTGTGACTAGTAACACTCTGACCGAACCGATAGCGGTGCTCATCATTCCAAGGTCCAGCTTCGGTAGGATCGCTGATAGAGATACCTTTACCTCTCGATTTCCAGAGGGCCACATCTGCGTCCAAATCTAACGTTTCACCCTGACTCTCGGTTCCGACGTAAGATTGACGCGAGCGGGCCGACTGACTATCTCCTCCTATTCCAAGATCTTTGTCTGGTACCGGTGGGGCTGGTTCTTGGTGTTGCTGTTGCTGTCGTTGGGCGGTCTCGTCCACTCGAGAGAGTAGCGCAACCAGCAAGTTTTCGATCCGGCTGAGGCCGGCTTCCTGTATAGCTACTGGTGGTAAAGCTTCGGTGGGACCGCCAGTCCCCTCTTCTTCTTGGGGATTTTCAGTAGGTTCTTCTTCGCTAGGTTTTGCATCAGGTAGGGGTGGTAGTGGGGGTGACTCCAGCCGATCTGGTGAAGGTAACCGATCGATATCCTGACCATCCTCAGTTTGAGGCGTCAATGGCGCTGGGCCAGGCATCCCAGCTTCAGAGGGCACGCGGGAGGTAAGTCGACTGGGATTCGTATTCGATCTCATAGATCGTGTGTGGTCTGATCGATGGCTGATACTGACACCATGCGCTTTTAGGTTCTTCTCAACTGCACTAGAGACCTTATGCTGGCTCTCGAGTAAAATGTTACACCTGAGAGAGTTTTTTGTTTTTGTTTTGTCGGACGATCAGAAAATGTGACAAGAAAAAAAAGTGACAAAAAGGCAAGTGGAGGATTACTCACAGGCTGAGCATATAATCAACCTTATCTGCTATTGTCGGTTCGTCACTTTCGTTCACAGGATAATTAGGTTCACGTTCAAGCTGGTGACCTCTCAGCTTTATGGCAACATTTTGGAGTTGATTTTGAATACTATCGAGGTAATGACCCAATGAGTCAGATTCCGCAGCTCGAAATGAATCATTCCGCTCGATAGTCTTCAAGATCCTACGCAAGTCTCTCTGTACTGCTCGGGCCGGATTTGATCCTGATATGATATTATCAGTCTGGTTGGATAATCGATCACTATCTGACCAGGCCCCTCTTGCTTGCCGCGCATTCGTAGGCTTTTGTAAGCCTTCGTTTAGATGAGTTTCAACAGTAGTTCGAGGGCTGCTTGAGCTAGCGGCTTTGGGAGTTGGCGTGACACTCAGATGATGGTTTTGGCCTGCAGGTGTTGGTTGAATCGTTGACCTTACCTCAGAAAGATGTTCCCTATGGCTGGACCGTGATCCAACAGCTGATGAACGAGGCGAGTCTAGTAGCTGTTCATGAACACCAGTGGCCGATGTCGGTCTGATAGTATGATAAGAATGACGCGAAGGGCTGCGATGGCTCCAATCTGCAGTGTCTTCGAGAGCAGTTATATCTGTCTGGCGAGTCGTACTGATCGGTTGGGGATTGTGCATATCCTGAACTTGCTTCGGTTGTACAACAGGATCAGGTTTTGGAGGGTCGTAAAACTCGGCCGTGTTTCGGTGTATTGAGCCTTTGACACTCATCCTCTCTAACATCGCGAAAATATCAAGCTCGGGAGATCGAGGCCGAGTGTAATTGAGCTCGAGATTGGGATCGATTGGGTAATCACGAGGTTCTTTGAAATTGTCATGTATTCTTGGGCCTGTTCCATCAGAATACAGACCGCAAGCGGGTGAAAGAATTGGTAGGTTTGCAGGCTGCTGGGCGGCAACTAAGTCGCGATCCAGTTCGCTTTGTAAGTTTGACGTTGCCGTCGAACCTTGAGACGTCCGACTGCTGATTGCAGAGGACGGAGGTGGTTGGAGTTGAGACGGTGAAGGATGCGCAGATTGAGGAACTTGAACGGGACCAAGGGAAACAGAGCGATCGACGAGTGCGATGGGGTCAAGTCTAGGGCTGGATTCTAGTTGAGAGGGTAGAGCTGACGAAGAGAGATGATCAGGGGCTGGTGGGCTGGATGCGAGTTGATTGGGTTGAGCAGGCTTCGGTGACGGGTTTCCTTGTAGGGGTATATCAGGCTGGTCTACAAAACCCCCGAGATCATGGGCAGCTTGCCTGGATGAAGAAAGCAGTGAGAATATCAACCAATGAGAGAAAGCGGGCTCAATACCCAAGTTGAAAAATCGAGAAGAAAAAAAGAAGTTTTAGACATACCAAATTGCCCCCACCCAGTCAGCGCGTTGGGTAGCCCGACTGCATCCCAAGAATTCTTCGTATTCGGTTCGAGAATTAGTCCGAGGATCGAATTCAGCCCAAGCGATTCTCAAAATATGAAGATGGGGTTGATTAAAATCGGGGCCATAGGATCGTTTACTTCGGACGCTTTCGACAGAAGTACAACCACCGAGATTCAGTTCGATAGATTGGTCGGGTGAGGATTGATCTACCTCTCCATTCTCATTCATTAGATAGACCGATGAGGTCGTCAGTATCCCTCGTGTCTCTCTCCACTTATTTGTTTGTGGGTTTCGATACCAAATCGAGCCAGAATGTAAGACCTGGACATCACTAATTCTCGAAGTGATTGACGATGCAACAGATTTGCGATGTTTGAGGAATCGGTCCGACATTGGACTTGGGGCTTCTAAGTGTGGTGTTTGATTTTCTACTTTCAGTCGTGCAGCCGGAGGTGGAGCCGAGGCTACTGCATGATTTTTGGAGGCCATAGCTATACGTTCACGGCGCTCTTTCCGCAGCCTCAGACACTCTTGTTCGGTGAAACTTGGTCCGGGTATCATGGCTGAACTCGAGCTTTCGAAGGAGCCAGCAGCTGGTGAGTGAGGCATCGGTTTGATCGGAGAGCTTGACCGGCCCGGTAAGTAATCAGTGAGATCAAAATTTGAACCTTCTCTTGTTTGAGTAGGAGAAATCGGTGCTTGCGGTGATCGTCCTCGAGCTTGATTTTCAGGGGGTAATCTTGGAGAAAAGTTTGAATGAGGTGAAGATTGAATCCGATTGGCGGGCGTGCCTCTGTTGGGAGGGGTTGAGTTGGGTATGCTTGACGGTGAGAGATTCGCACTACTTTCGAATAGCTGAATCAGTTGCGTGGTCTTTTTGGGTAATCGATTGAGCGAAGGGTGGCCAAGGGTGTTTGTTCCGACGGGTGGAGAGGATAGGAGGTGAGAAGACTTGTTGACGACGGGGCTGAGGGAGTTTGTAGAATGGGCCCCATAGGAGGCAGGTCTTGTCTGATTGGCCGGTTCATTGGGATGATCGACCTGCTTGGAGGCTCGTTGAGAGGATGTGGATGATGAACGAAGACTGGATGGTGATGAGGGGGTTGAGTGATGTTTTGGTTTGGGGGAAAGAGTGAGTGGGGCTGTGGATTGGATGCCTGACTGAAATCGCTGAGAAAGTACACTCTGAACTAACGGCCGCCTCTTGCTGCTACCCGTCTTTGATGACTCGGTATCGAGTTCGGTGCGCTCACTGGTTCAAAAAAAGAGTTAGACGGTCAGTTATGTGAGAAAGAGAATGAATTTTTCTGGGTGAACTGACGAAACAGGACTCAGAGAATGTTCATGAATCGAAAATTCTCGGCCATCAATGTCCAGCATGACCATAGGTGCCCGAGATTCGTCATCACGTTGGTTTGAAGTTTCGTTGGGGGGGTTTCGAGATGATTGCGAGTTTGCCCTTGACTGTGCTTGACTGTATCCCAAGGTTTTGAGTAGTTCTTCGATACTTTCGTCGTCTGAGGTAAAGTTGAACGAGGGCAGTCTCTTCCTACTGGAGGAAGCCTGGAGTGACTTGTCGTTGTTGGTATAAGACATACTGCTGTTATCGTCTATTTGGGAAGTACCGAAGAGCAGGCTGCTCTGCTCACTGGAGCATTGGGAGGCAGCCGGTGTTCTGCTGTTGCGATCGGAGGGTATCGGCGGAGAGAAGGGGTCGATGGGCAGACTGGTCCGATCGGTTGTCGTTGGCGAGAATGTCCTCGTCCTCGAGAGTGAGGGTGTTGGGTTGGTATGGTTCGAGGCTGAGCTCGACTGGTCTGAGTGAGCTCGTCCTGGGCTGTGCTGGCTGCTGACTGAGGTTGCTGCTGAGTTAAATGAGTTTGGCCGGTTGGGGTTGTTCATCACTCCAGGTCATGAGGCTCTTTCCGGAAGAGAATCGGCGGTTGTATGCTATTTGGATTTTCGAATTTCGATCGTCGTTCTAGTTCTGGCCCCTGGGTGGTGGGGATGACTCAGTCGGATTTTCCTGTGAGCGTGCTGAATGTGCTGAGTGGCTGGTCAACTCATCTTGCGTTTTTTTCCGATTTCGTTTCTTCTGGCTTACTCCGGAGTACGGGGTATGGATGATAATTGGCTTACTCGACAATCGCGGTTACATAAATATATGCACTACATAAATACATGATCCATCCACCCGAATGATTTTGTATTTCATCTAAATATATTTAATTAATGAAATCCCGATCGGAGACGGAAACACTTCTGAAAAAACTGGGACGCGACTTGGAGTTCATCGGCATCCTACATACCCTATCATATCGCCATTTAAGACCCGAGCAGGTGGGAAGCATTCGGGAGAATGCAACCTGGCTCATGGGTGACAGGGTACTACATGTCGATCTCTCTCCTCAATAAAGCCCTCGATGATATTCTAGCTGAAGTGACAGTTCAAGTCACAGACTTCTACCAACCTTATTCAACATCATCACCATGGTTGCATGCCGAACAAGTCATTCCAAGGAGCTTGTCAAAACCCTAAAAAACATCACACATCCGGATTATATATGTACATAACAACTTCATCAACTCTTCCGATTGTTGTGACCTTGGTCACAGTTGTACTCGGCTGTAGCTCTCTGCTGCGGAGTAGACTCTAGTCTCCTCAGCCGGAGCCTCAGTCATGCATTATCATCATCACATTTACCACATAGTCACCGTACCCGAGACCCTAGTCTCTACACCGATCACTGCAAGTGTCTTGTTATATTTATGTTTTTAACACCGAGCGCAACCCATATATTTAAGTGTTCACGCATACAGTCAACTCTAGATCTTGTCGCCAGAGATGACACAGAAAATGGTGAAAGAGTGTGAGTTACAATACTCTCTAGTCATTATGACGTGGATATCTAAAGCTAGGTATGAAGAATATTGAAGACTCCCTTCTGATTTTGATAGGTGTGCCCCACTTCATATGTGAAAAGATTGAAGGCAAAAATAGTAAGAAGAAGAAGGACAACAGATGGGTGATCTCAGATCAAATGAAACATTTTGTAAACTACGACCCATACAGGGGACAAGAGATGGTGTGGCACTGATGGCTCTCTTGAAGCCCCGCGCCCCTTTTTCCCCCCAGACAAAAAACAAACCAGAACCACGAAAAAACTACGCGCAGGAATTAAGTACGCTGTGAAAAATATGCAAAGGAAAAACCCAGAGGTCCTCTTACTTCCTAGAATCAATCTTCCAATTGTGTCATTGATTCTTCAAGTAAGTCACCTCCCTTTTTCTCTTTACTATTTCTCTAGTTTTCTCTTAGTTCTAGTTATATTCTTTCTCTCTCTCATCATCAAAAAGAATCAAGAAAATACTATAAAAGAAAAATAGGAAAACAATAAATAAAATAAAAAGAAAACAATATCCTCTTTATCATTTACAGTTTTGTGGTTTAACTAGAAAACCCCATAGGTTTCCCAGTAAAGAACCTGACTAGTTTATTTTAGTCTTTAAGGCTGGAAATTTTGTACCAGACCTCCTTCTGTTTCTAAAGAAGGGGAGGCTAGCTTAAAGCAGCTCATCCAGCGGTCATATATATACTGGTCTGAGAATTACAGAGGATTATAAAATAAACAAAAATAAATAAATAAATAAAATTATCTTTATCTATTTTTTTCTCTCTTTCTTTCTCTCTATCCTTTTCCATTATTTTGTATTTATTCCTGTTATTAATTGTAATTCAATTAATAACTTATCACTATCATTTGTGTCCGTACGCCACTATAGAGGCGCCGGCTCACAAAGGCAAACTCAATGGTGGGCCTCCTATGGTATCAGTAGCAATAGTGTAATACAGTGTAGTGTAGTGCTACTAACACTACAACAATTCTTTGGTAGGTGTTAGCACCATTCTGCTAAAACAACACTTGCAGAAAAAAAACAGCCACTATGCATTGTTGCACCCCCTTTTGATGAGTTCTGCCAGCTACACACACACTTCAGTGCAGCATATTCCAGCAGAAACCCACCAACAGGCCACTAACATTACAGTACCAGCAGTAAAAAACAACAACAATACAGCAACACTTTTTGGCAAAAGCACAGCAAAATATAGCTGCCCACCATTGGGCAGACACAAACACTCTCACCACGGGAGTTTGCTCAGCACCTGTTTGTGAGTGCCCTCGCTGAACTGATTCAATGAATCGGTTCCAATCTTGTCAGAAGTTGGTTCCAACTTGGTCTGAACTTGGTCCTAATGCTATCACAAGTCTATCACAATTCAACCTGAACCTGACATGAATCATACTGGATGTACTGTAGAGCATATGTGTAGAGTATATGCCATATCAACCTGGAAGCTAAGGGCAACTTAATGATAAAGTGTACTTGACCCCAGTTTTATGTTTTGACCATTATAATGATTTTGGATCTCTGTGTAAACCCATACCCTGCAGGTCAGACTGAAATATCTTTTCAGGTGTCACAGGAGCCAAAAGGAA
>LUKR01001415.1:1103-13015 GCA_019395275.1 Puccinia brachypodii
CAAAAAAAAAAAAAAAAAAAAAAAAAAAATTGTAAAGAGGAGTATGATTTATAGGAAAACTGATTATGAGAGAAAAAAAATTATGAAAAAATAATTACTAGATAGTTTTAAATGGATGTGGAGTGAGACATTTGTTAGACTGAAAGTCACAAATGTAGGGGAACAGACAGTGTGATCAAATTCAACTTGCATTTTGACCTGGACCACCAACCTCTGAATAATGTTTTGTGTGTGGTGTTTTTTATATATTCTTTTTTATTCTTCTTGGATGTCATTCTCCTCTTTCCAATTTTTTTTTTGGGGGGGGAGGGGGGCAAAATTGAAACTTTTCATAAAACCGCATTAATTGTAAAATTTTCAGTAACTTTTAATTTTTTTTTTTAATTTTTTTGGATTTTTTGTTTTGATATTCATTCTTTATTGAAAACTATTTTATACCACTTAATCAAACCTCATGACTTCCAGTTGGTTGATTGAGGTGAAGTAATCCCAACAAACTGACCATAAACAATTGAGAGGTAACTATACAAACGTCAATCATGAGGCCTCCAAATAAAGTTGTATCTTTTCAACTTTTAGAACCCTGAAATGCTTAGAGCAGGAATGGAATATAAAATATCACACTGCACTAGACTAGGGTTCAAAAAAAAATGCTCAACATGTATGAAAACTCCAAAGTATATCATCACCATGGATATATATTAGCCAGACATTTGAGTATAATTGATATAAGGTAAACAATCAATCCCAATTATTCTATAGATAAATCAACAAGATGTTCAAACAGTTAACTGACTACATGAAGACCAATCTATTGCAAGAAAAGAAAAATTATTCATTCATTCATGATTTGATTATTTTTCTTCATTACAAAAAAAAAAGAAGTTACACATCTTACAGAATACGGACATACAGCAAAAAAAGAAAAAGGATGTCAACAACCAATAAATAAATCAAATGTCAAAAAAAAAAAATGAAAAAATGAAAACCATAGAGAATGTATCTATTTTATGTATGTGTATACGAAGTAGTTGTTGGGTAAGAGTATATTTATTTGTTTATTCATATAAATATAAATATTTGTATGCACAGGGGATAACAATATATATATTTATGTGTGTGTGTTAGACATAATAAGAGCAAGCTCGTGAAGCAGATGGACAAACAGTAGGAGAGTATGTGAGCAGGATATAGAGATGGAGAGAGGGGAAAGGACAAACAATCGAGAGAATCATGAAAAGGAGGGGAGAAGAAAGAGAAGAGAAAAAAACGATGAGAAAAAAAGAGAGATGAAAAGGAAAAAAAGATCAACCGTCAAGGATTTGCTTCCAGACCTGTGCCTCTTCCTCATCCACCTGTGCATTGACGTCGTCATCTAACCGACTGATGAGAAGTGGGTTAAGGAGATTAGGTTTGGGGAGACCTTGGCTGAGGAAAGATTCGGGAGAGTTATCGTCGTGCAGGTTCAGGGAAGAAGGGTTAGGGTCGAACTTCGAGAACCTGGTGGAGCTCTGAAGCTGTTGGACGAGGTTCATGAGTTCTTCGTCTGGGTTCGGTCGAGGAGAGGAGGGACGGTCCGAGCCGGTGGTCGAAGTGGCAGAGGTGGTGGGTTCAATAGGGTGACTCAGGCCCGGGGTAGAGGTCGGTGAAGTGGGTCGAGAGGGCTCAAAGGTGGTGCTGTATCGACTAAGGCTGCTGCGCTCGCTCCGACGCCTGGGTGAGTGGGAATCGCTGCCATAGAGGTCGAGGATTGACGAAGCGTAGTCACTCCGGCCCTCGTATCCATCCGCTGCCCCTTGCACCTCCAGCCACTTGGAACTACCTCGGCCAACATGCTGGTGGGCCCGTATCGGACTGATCGGCGAGTCGTATTCTATCGGCTCACTGTCCTCCTCAATTGGCCCAGTGACATTGACAATCGCTTGATCCCACTCGTCGACGTCGGGAGTTTGACCTTGTGGACGGGCATCATACGAAGACGACGAGGCCGTAGAGATCTCAGCGAACGGCTCTCCCAACTTGAGTGGGTTCTCAGGCTGAACACGCAAGGCGAATGCAGGCGGCGGGGGACCGCGAGGGAATTGTTGGTCGGTCATAGGAGTACGTTGGTAGGGGAGCCGAAGAGGCCTATGGTCTTTTTCCAGATAACTGCCATGGGTGTCTGATGGATGAGAAAGAGACTTGCTAGTGGACGATGGCCAACCTGTCGCTTCGTCGATATCGCACCCGGTTGACTTTGTATTGGTGCTGGGGCGACGAGGACGACTGGGCGAGCGGGCTTTGTCGGGGTAGAATGGGTCACTGAAAGTAGAGATGGAGAAGTTCGGACTACTGGGTCCTTGGTCAAGCTTGTTCGTCTGGGCCAAGTTCGACGCCGATTTCCGGTGCCGGTCCATTAGCTTCCGGAAGGAAGTCAGAGCGTGCGTATGCTTGCGGGGAGTGGGTGAAACTAATGGGTCCCGAAAGTCGGACCGGCCAAAGTGAGTGGGCGAGGCAGTAATAGACTCCCTGTTGTGAAATGATTCACGGTTCAGCCCGCTCGTCCAGGTACCTTCGCGTAGATGAGGATTGCTTATAAAAGACTTCATGGGCCTCTGTTGTCCATCAACAGAATACTGGGTATCACGTTGAGGTACGTCTGGTTCGGAAGGCCTTTTCTTTTTGAGTCTCAGCTTAAAAGTTCCTTTCGAGATTCCTTTAGCTTTCTGGGTCAAACTCTGTCTGCTGCAGTCTGTCTCAGATCGCTCAAGTGGTATCCCAGAGATCTCGGCTGATGCGGACACTAGCTTGGGCGCTCCGATTTGCGCTGTGGACACCAATTTCTTTCTTGCATATTTTTTGGAGTCGGACTCATTATGGTTAGCCTTGCGGAGGGCGACATTAGCAGCAACCGCCTGGGCCTCCACATCCCGGAAGAGTATTGTGGTAGGTAGGGGGCGGCCAGAGCGGGAGTTGAAATTTCTGGGACGCGCTTCCTTGGATTCGCTGGCAATAATGTCTGCAAAGAAAGAGACAGAAAAGAAAATGCACGGTTTAGATGACTGCACTGGACTACTTGTGAGATCTAAGATCGGGAGGACTTACCAGCACTCATAGGGGGTGATGGAATGCATGACTGTCCAAATGCAGGATAGTGGGGAAAGTGGTGGTGGGTCGGAGGCGTCAGGGGGAAGGTTGATGCATCGGGACTGTCTGTCATAGATGGGGAGATGAGTTGAGGAAAAGGACTGTGCGATCCGTTCGGCGAGGAATCGATGGGGGATTGAATGTCGTTGGGCGACTGACGCAGCGTGCGCATCTTCTGACATGCGCCAATCCCTGCTGACTTGGCGATGTTTAGACGCTGCTGGAGCGCACTCGACCGAGGAGACAATAGGGGTGGCATGGGGTCCTGACTGCTCAGAGAACTATGAGGATCAGCGAGGCTGCTAAGGGAAGGTGTAGTCGAAAGGTTACGCTGGAGTGGATGAGATGAGGGCATTGTGGCTTGGCTGTATGAGGGTGTGGGTGATGACATATTAACACGAAGGGCAGCGTTTTTGGCTTTGCTGCGGACCAGCTTCTGGGGCTGTAGTTGGGAAGAGGGCGAGACGAGGACCTGTTGGATAAATAGGACATCGTCATACGTGAGATCGATACATGGCAAGGGTTGTTCCCGGTCAAAGAATGATGTCGGCTTGGGAAGATCATCGAGTTCAGATGCGAATTCGAAGACCGAGGTGATGTCGTCCAGCCCATCTCCGTGAGGGAAAAGAAACTCAAGGTTGTCTTGGAGCAACTGGCTGTTCAGGGTGCCGTCAGACGATGTCGCTGAAGCAATGGACGGATACCGTGATCTGAGCTGTTGCGATGAACGGAGTTCAGCACCAATGAATTGATTGTCACAATTGGGTATTTCCTGGGAATGGTGTGATTCACTGGTGGCTGGCACCAACGAGCCTGTGGGTATAGACGATGACGAAGAGGAGTTGTCGGGTAATGCTCTGAAAAGTTCTTCGTGGACGCGAAACTCGGCATCGAGCGGAGATGAGACGGTACGAGGCTGAACGACCGAGTTTGGGTGTGATTCGACAGACCTTGATTTCTGGTCAAGATGAGAATCGAGAATGCGATCGACGGCGTACGAAAGCCTCTGGATTTGGGTTGGCGTCAGTTCTACCTCGTCCTCACCTTCCCACTCATCCACGCAATCCAGTTGGTCGGGGTTGATTGCCTGAGTCGAATGAATTGAAGTATGATGATCCAATGGTATTGAGAAGGTCTTGGGTGTGCTGTCTGGGCTGGAAACTGCGATGGCGGGTTGTTTGGACAAGGATAATTCAGACTGTGGTTTTGATTTATTGGTGGAGGGATCTATGGACATTTTGAGAGTCTTGCGGATATATGCAGCGTCACGGGCCGAGGTATTTGCAGAGAAGAGAATGTTGACAGCTGAAGACGTTTTCTTAGCCGAGCAAGGGAAACTTGTAGTATCTTCGGTAGGTGAGAGAGTAGAGCTATGATCAAGTTGGGTGGGAGATGTTGTTTCGGTGAGATATTGCTGCCGGTATTGGTTCATGAGGATGCTCTCATCTTCTTGGGTGATGTGCCCTGTCTGAAGCTGGTATCTGGTGGGACATCAGGAAAAAAATAAATGTTAGCCCCAGCGTAGATGTGAGGGTCGATGGAATGCTTCAGAAAGAAAAGAAAGTGATTGGCTCACCTTAGGCGATCGCGAAAATTGTCAATAGGAAGGAGTTCGCCGTTCGTTCGTAACAGAGTAAATCGACGTGAGAGGTCCGGCTAGTGGGGTTGTTCAAGAAGAGAAGTAAAAAAACATCAGATCAGTTGATTGGATTCTTCCAAGGGATAAGTTTTAATTGCGCATACGTCGGGCAAGACAACGGATATGAGGGGTGTGTGTGGTGTAGGGATATATTCTTATTTATTATTAATGTGCATATCAGAAAGGAACAAAGGACTCGAAAACACTTGAGGAGGAGGTCTGTATTAGGCACCTAGAGCAGCAGGTTCTGTGATGTCCGCTTGTGCGAGGGTGATTGATGAAACGTATATATATTTTATTTATAAGAAAGGAATTCAAAACGCAGGAAGAGTGTTGCATGGATGAACAGACGACTGCATATGTGATGAAGAATAAAGAGACAAATTTTCACAAAACAGCTCCTGATCGATCGGCAGAGGTTCAGAAGGTGTGGGATCGTAAAGGGTGGGAGTGATCAACTTCAAAATTCGAGGGAAACTTGTTGGACTGAGATCAGAGGAGATGGAAGCAGCATGGATAGTGCAGACTGATCAAAATTCTGTCACCACAGGGGGGAGGGGGTCTGGAAAAACCGATACGCACACTCCCCTCCCAGTAGCATGCTGATTTTCTCTTTTCCCCAAAAGATCTTGGTGTGACGCTGGTTCTCGGTTCGGGTCAGAAGATGAAACGACGGGATTTATTCATTCAGGTGAGAGAAAAAAATATCTACTGCTGGAGGGGAGATGCTGGGCGAGGAGCGAGAACTCAGAGAAGCTTGTACATCTGATTAGACGAGTCGCAGCGAGTAAGGGCATAAAAGCTCGTACGAGATGGCCGAAAGCTAGAGAGGGAGAAGAGGCAAATGGCGAGTAGGGTGAAAGACTTACAAGGATGACGGAGGCTCTAAAGCTCTTCGAGTCGGGTAGAGAAAGTTCGAGAACGGGCAGGCTATTGGCAGATAGTTGGTTATTGTCAGATTCAGATCCCTTGGTCGATGAGCGATTGGGGTCGAGCGCTGCCTTGAGTTTCATGAATCGATGCATCGTTCCGGGGGGGTTTCCTTCCAAGCGAGAGATCCAAGCGAAGATTGGTAGATATTTACGTTGGTATGTTGGGATTAGACGGACTTGAAGTTTCCACTAATTAGAGCCAGCCTTAGCCTCGAGTAGTGATGGGATTATTACAAGAATGAGACACGGATGAGGGGGAAGGAGTGTGTATGCGAGTCCGAAGTTTTTGAAGGAGGGTGAGAGAGGCTAGGCTGATGGTGGATTTGAGTGGGGTTAGCTGTCGAGGAGAGTTTGGCGTATGATGATGATGGGGTGAGCTGATGGAGAGAAGAAGTTGATCAACTTGGGGGATCCTGGTTGCCGACCAGATCTACCCTAGAAAATGTTAATTTTGTTGTTGTTTCCCGCTGTCGGGTGTGGGTTCTGGGAGGAGGTAGTCAGGCTGAGTCCATTTATGTTTAGCGAGGATTGGATTGGATGAGGATTGGCTCAGGCTCGAGCCTGGTGCGTCGAAATGCTGAGTCGAGTACGCTGATCGCTTGGCACCACTCTATAGCAAATTAGTATTATTTATCTATAACAGTATCGGATGGGGGATATCTGAAAGTCTATGGAGCAGTGGGCAGAATATAGTGGATATCAGCCAGCAAGACAACAAGTTGGTTCTTGGACGAGGCCGTGGGTTGCTCTGGAGGCTGCTCGGATGAGTCACCGGGACAAACAACTAAGTATAACGAAAGGCTTGGGAGGAGGACCAAACAGCGAAAAAAAAGCTGATGATGAACGAGAACAGAAGAGAAGAAGATTGCAGAAGAATCGATTCTTGCTCGGCGGGACTGCCGCTGACTGCCGCCGCGTTTTTCATGTATTTATACGAGTATTAAATCAAGTATTCTGACATGTGGTCTGGGTTTATATTTGTCAGAATGATTTCAATGCTTCCTAAACCCATACAATGTACACCGACACGATGACGGGGGCAGGGGGTGGAAGCTGCTGGTGGGAGATTATAAAGACCATTTATCTATAAAATATGCAAGGTGTGGTGCGATGGTGCTAAAGCCTGCTAAACCTTGAAGGAGATTGAAGGGTTTAAATAAATACAAATTCCAGGTTGAGGGCTCATTTCCTAGAAGTTTTCAAGCCTAGGGTGGGTTTCTGAGTGTAAGGGTCTTTCGATCGCGATTGCAGGACAGTCCCACTTATCAATAAGGTTTTGCAATGGGGAATCACCGGTGCTCTCGGAGAGGCAATATTGATAATTACAGAGTGGCACGGGAACAACCTGCAACCTCGAGGCGATCGAGGAAGGAAGAAGGTTGTTAAAAGATAAAACGACTTGTATTCCAATAGAACACGCACCTCAAAGGGCTTCATGTGGGGGTACCTATCACTATCGTTCAGAGCTGAGCACAGTGCCATCATGAGCAAAGCCAAAGACGCAATAATACTCATCATGAGCTCTAATTGTGCAGCTCAAGAGTGCCGTCTACGCAGGAATAAGCGAAAAGTCGAAGCCTTTCGATAAGGAGCGTCATATTATAAATTGTAACTAGAGGATACAAAAGGAATACATGCAGCTCTCACTCTGTGAGTGTACCAAACTCACGCGAAGTGCGAACCATGTATATAAATACAATGTATAACTCATACTCCACATCAGGCTTGAAGTTGAGGCTTGGCCAGGTGGAATTACAAATATCACATCTTATGTTTGTATTGTACGACCCCCAAAAAAGATAATCCTGTATGGAGTTTCTGTACAGGAATATTTCAAATGCTTTTCTGTTGACCTTGGAGGCCATTACAAAGAAACAAAGTTTTATATGTAAGACTGCTTCAATGTCTCCCTTGATAGCCCTTGATACATGCTTGACAAAAAAATCCAAAAGTGAGCCTGATCATTTCATCTGACTGTCTTATTGATTGGATTTGACCACAGACTTGTATGGCAAAGACCTGTAGGGTTACACCCGCAAAAAAGCAAAACACACAAATTGGACACAAGCCCCATGCTCCCCCAGGCCATACACCCAAAGCACAATCTGACCTCATTTCTGAAGGTTTTGGACCTTGAAGCTTCCAAGACCAAAACTGTGTGGGCTAAGGTTTCTGCCCAGCCATTTTTTTTTGAGTTGCAACCCCATACAGACCCAGGCCCAAAACATATGTAATTAAGCCATAACTATGCACTTAGAACCCACTATGGGTTTAAGGAAGCATCCATGCACACATGCTCTAAACCTCATGACCAACACCTGACCTGGCCCTATCAAATGGAAAAGAGTCTGTAAGGGGAGTGGAGCCCAACATAATGATTGCCCCTTTCAAACTGTCCATCCAAACCCTCCACTTTTTATGAACTTGAACATCAATTTTAAATACCACTAACCAGTCTGCACTCTTTTGTAGTGCTAGCTATAGCCAATGTACTACTGCTAATTGATATTAGGGGAAACAATCGAGTAATTGTAATGCATTGATATTTCTGGGTCCTGCTTTTGTAATGGTATGTCAGCCTTAGAGAAAGTATATACTGTCCAAAAGACTTGAATTTATTTTGAGGGTTGGAAAAACAACACCCACAAATTGGCAAACAACACCCAACAACCGTCCGTCAACGGTTGTTGGGTGCTGTTTTTCCAATTCGGGGCCCGCGTATGGGTGTTGCTTGACCAAAAAAACGCAAAAAAAAACAATCTTTTTGGGTGTCAGAAAGCAAATCCAACACCCAAGGTGACTGGTTTTGGGTGTCAGCTCGCCCCAACTTGTTTGCTTTTTTTTCCCAGAATTTGGGTGTTTGGAGGCAAATCTGACACCCGAGGTGACTGGTTTTGGGTTTTGGCTCGCCCCATTGTTTTTTTTTTAAATATTGGGTATTTTCCGGCTAATTGCACAACACCCAAGACCAAGGGTCTTGGGTGTTGTCTCTTGTTAAACACAAAAAAGAGGAAAATTATTAAAAACAATCAAACAAAAATTATAAAAAAAAAAATCAAACATAAAATTATAAAATTTATTAAATAAAATACAATTTATTTAATTTATTAAATTTTCAATTTATACAAACTAGTGAGTGAGTAAAGTGAGAGGGAGGGATAAAGAGAATCAAAAGAAGATAATAAAAATAAAAAGAAAAGAAAAAGAAGAATTAAAAGGTTAAATTGATAGAATAAAAAAAGAAGAATAAATACAATACAAAAATAAATTAGTAGGTTTTGGTGGGATGTAAAAGCCATCTGCCTGTAGTGATCTGGAAATAGTCAGCATATCTGGCTTTCCATGGCAAAGCCTCAGGAGAAGCCTTTTGATCCCAATCCTTTACAAGTTGAGGAGCTGGAAAAAGAGTGGGAGATTTAAGTTTAATAGCAACAAAGTGGGAAGCAGAAGGAATCAAACCAAGGAAGATGGGCCTGTTGTTGTTTGGGGGGCAGAAATAAGGTAAGAAGGTTTGAGACCAGGAAGGGGAAAAAAAGAAAACTGGAGTTTGAAAGGCATTAGCCATGCATTCACCCATTGATGGAAGAGAAATCCACTTGTCTCAACCAAAACCATCAGGATTGTCTGAATTGATGTGCACCAAAGCTTTGTTGATGTTGTGGAAAAAGTACTTGTCTACATACCACTGGCACCGGCTGGTGATTTCTTTGATCATTTCTTGTTTAATGTTGATGTGATCTCCTTGTCCGCTTCCCAAACACCACAATACAGCTTGGAATCCACAGTGGCCATCCCTGTCTATGTCAATTACCTCAGAAACAAACAAGCGGATTATAAAGGGTAATTTTGCAATCCATTTGGGAATATCTTTTGGCTCCCTGACGTCTGATTTGGAACTCGGTTGAGGTAAGAGGGAGGCGGTCTTGATTGGGCACAACTTCTTTTTGGGAGGAGTCTGAGGATCTTGAGGTTTTACGTTTGATTTAGTTGATCTAGCTGGGAGTGCTCTCTTCTTCCCTTCTTCTTTCTTCTTCTTTTCCTCTTCTTTCTTGACCTTCTGCGCCAGTTTTTGATCTTGAATCTTATGTCGCTTATTCTTCTCTGCCTGTTTATGTTCAGCCTTCCTTTTTTTAACCAAGTGTTTGAATCTAGAAGGCTCCCTTTTTGTTGTTTTTTTTTGCTTTAGTTTGTGTTGGTTTGGGTTTCTTTAGATTTTTGCCTTTTTTGCTAGTGTTGGATTTTGGACAGTTCACAAGGAGAAGATATCCATGTGACACCTTCTCCAATTAAGTGGTGCACGGATGCTAGCTGATTTCAAACATTCAGAAACTCTCTCAGCTCAGAATTTCACATCAATCCCGCTCTTGATATTTGATTTATTGATCAGTCCCTTCCTCAGCTCTCCTCTATTAAATGCTAGCCTTCACTTGCCTCCTCCGACCACCTCAGGCCAGCTTGTCTCATCAATCCTCCTTTCCATCCACTTCTGAACACTCAAAAACTAAAAACTCCAATACCTGAATTACATCAACTCTCCTTCAAACTAATCATCTCTCCGCTCACTTCACCTCATCCCTCCACTCACTTCCCTCTCTCCACTCTCCTGCTCGTTTATTAAATGCCAGCCTTCACTTGCCTCCTCCGACCACCTCAGGCCAGCTTGTCTCATCAATCCTCCTTTCCATCCACTTCTGAACACTCAAAAACTAAAAACTCCAATACCTGAATTACATCAACTCTCCTTCAAACTAATCATCTCTCCGCTCACTTCACCTCATCCCTCCACTCACTTCCATCTCTCCACTCTTCTGCTCGTTTCTTCTTTTCTTCTTTATCTCTCTTCTTTTTTATTTATTTTACTATCTTTGACCTCATAACTTCCTGCCACCATCTTTGATAACCTCAACACATCAATCCAACCTCTTTAAAGAAAAACTTGAATATATATCTAACTGTCCTCTGTCCAAATTTGGTGAGAAAAAGTACTGGCCGCTCTTTATGGAATCTTGGCTAATCTTCTATATTTTTTTTTCTCTATTTTTCGTCATGTTTTCCTTCTTACAAGTCCACCGTCTCCTCAGTCCACAATCTATCAAAGATCCTGTCTTGTATATTCTCTTATTTATCTTCTCTCAGGTACATTTCATTGTCATTACTATTTCCTATTGTATCTTTCTTTGCTATTGTTCTTTTCTGACTTTTTTCTTCTTTCTTCTTTCTTCTTTTTTCTTTTTTCTTTTTTCTTTTTTCTTTTTTTAGCTTGGTCCTACTTTTAGTAATCATAAAGCCAATAATTCATCAGCTAGTCTCATTGTCCTCCTTTTCTTGATCTGTTGGGATGTTTGCCGCACCTTTGGGTCTTCCTCTTCAATTTTTTTTCTTGGATCCCTTGGGCAATTTAACATCAACAATTGCCCCAGATCCTTCAATGATGCGGTTGATAGAGTTGATTTGAATTGCACGTTGACTGGGGTTCATTTGGAGGAGTTTCTGTTTGATTTCTTCAACCTTTTTTATGTTGTCATCAGCGCTCTTGGGTTGGTCCAACAGCCTGAAATCCTGTTGCAAAAAAGAGAGCAGTGGTAATCGGTACTTATGCCCACAAACAAAAAAGACAAAGAAAAATCAAAAAGACCAAAAGCAATTACACACCTTGATGTGCCACTGGGCATGGAATTCATCAGGTTCCACCTTTTCTCCTGCGTCCACTAGCTGCCAAATCCTGTGCTTACAGGGAATTCCCGTCCAAGAGTGATGGTTGCTGTTGCATGGGGAGGATCTGTCTACATGCATGCTAGAAACTAGATTGTTTTGGGCCCTCCGCAGCACAAAATGAGTAATTTGTCCATGGCAATTCAAAAAAATAGCGCCTAAACTGTGGAGAGAATTGACCTTCTGCTGGTGATAATAAGCTGAGATTTTGTGAGCCTGAGCAACAATGGCAGTGGTGATAGATTTGATGACTGCTGGGAAAGAATAGTTTGGTCCATGTAGATTGGACTTGATGTACGCATGAGATGATTTGATTCTAGAAGTGACCCGGTGATCAAAGTGCAGAAGATTTTTGGTCCAAGCATTCAAGTATTTTTCAGCAACCAGGATCCAATTCAAAGTCATGTATTTCTGGAAGGGTTCTCCATATTTTGCCACAAATTGTTTGAAGCTAGCACAGAAATTTCCAGTGGTACTAATTTTAACGACATTTCTCCAATGAG
>LUKR01001417.1:0-12996 GCA_019395275.1 Puccinia brachypodii
AAACAAAAAAAATTTGTGAATTTTCTAAGGACAGGAAAGTGTACCACACCGCCCGGTTATCGCCAGACACTACCCTTCTCGCCTGTATGTTGATTTTGGCCTCAATAAGCAGGTGTTGGATCTCCTTCCATTTGTCATTTACCAATGGATCGCGCGACTTCCCCTTCTCAATCGCGCTCTGTGTTGTCGTGTTGTCTGTATGCACAATGAACGTTTTCCCCGGTGTGGCCCCAATTGACAACATCATTAGTAGGCCTATGCAAATTGCTACTGTTTCCAGCCAAGCTATCTGGTTCCTTGGCTTTGGTAATTGGGCTACTAATATCCCAATGCCGTAAGATGTAGAGGCATCCCCTATCCACCCCACGTCTGTTGGGTGCGGGTCCGGGATAAGACGTGTTGGTCTATAATGGTGCAGTGTAGTCGCCCACCATTCCAGGTCAATCTTCACGTCGTCTGGTACCGGTCTCCTTGCCGAGTGATGCTGCCATTCCTTCTGCCATTGGTGGATGCTTTGGAGGTAGCACCTTAGTTGGGGTAGAATGTAAGTTACATGATTTAAACGGCCTGCAATTACTAACGCAGCTTTGAAAAAGAAAGTAGTGCCTGGCACTAGGAAGCACTTGATTTGTGCTAGTCTCTCTTCTCTCTTCCCTGGGGGAAGTTCCACCGTGCGGTTGTTCCCGTCCCACAGGAAACCAATGAATTTCTGCTTGTCGGCGAATTCAGTGTATTTCTTCTCATTGGTCTTAACCCCCAGTTGCCTCAATTGCTCAACAATTGCCTCCATTGTTGTTGTTGAGCTTGGCCTTCTGACAAAAAGGTTGTCGTCAACCCACCTAAATATGTGTACTAAGTTGAACTCCGCCAGCATAATTTCTTTCCACGCGTCTGCCAGTCATCCAAAAGAACCACATCCTGCTACCCCCCCCAAAGGTTATCCTGGTGTCAAGGAGCAGATTGCCATCAAAATATTTGATGAATAGGTATTGCCATTGATCCATGCTAGTTGGGATCTGGCGGTATGCCTTCTCCCAGTCAAATAAGCCCATTTCTATCCTGTCGGTATTGTTCTTGAAGAATCTAGCCACTGTGTTAAAATTGTCACAAGTGGTCTCAAAAAGTTCTTTATCAACAAATGAATTTACCAATGGGATACCGGGTTCCCCACGCGGGAAGGACAGGTCGTTTATTGGTCTTACTGTCCCGTCCGCGTTTACTACCGCCCCTAGAGGGCTTGAGCGGAAGAATTGGAAATGTTGTGATACGGTTTTGTGCGATAAAGGCCCGAACATCCATCCTGCCGCTATCTCCTTAGTGAAGGTCAATTTTATTTCTTCTTTGGCCAACTCTGCCGTGGCGTGATTTGGTGGTGTATACCAGCATAACCCCTGTATTACGTGTTCCGGGATTCCTTGATCAAATCCCTTGACAAAACCTATCAAGACATCTTGATATTTCTGGGTCAGGTTAGCATTTCTGAGGGCCAATTCCCACTGACCGATGTCCATCTCACAAGACACCCGTGTGGGCCAATCCATTGTCCTCATCTCAGGGGTAGTCCCACGTGTCTCTGGTAACTCTCTCGCTCTCATTCTCTCACTCATTAGGTAGCCTCCGCTATGCCTCCGCTATGTGCTTCCCTACAATGACACACAGACAAATAAAAGGTGGTTGCCCCTCACATGGCATAAGTTAATTGCATCTTACTTATTGGAATCATCTTCCTCTTTTAAAGGGTGGGCTCATATTCTATAGACATGATATTAAATGTGGCAAATACCTACTCGTATCGCTTCTGGCCTCGGACCTGGTATGGCTTAAATTTGGGTTGTGTTCTGTAGCCCTTGGCTCAATCTCTCAAACAATCATCATAGCCGTGACCGCGGTCTCTACCGCTTTCTCCTCCCACATCGCCGCGAGCCTCATAGGCGATGTTTCGCGCCTTCCCCTTGTTCCCTTGCTCATATCTGGCTCCACTTCGATCTCCTCCGTCTCTGGATGTCGGTGTTTGATGCTGAGGTCTGTTGCTGTATCTTCCCCCGTCCTCTCCCCCCTTGGAACAATTGTACTGACTCCTTTCGATTCCGGTGTGCAGGTTGAAATTCTCTTTCTTACCTCCAGCGATATATGGATTGTCAATATAGCTGATTTCTTCATTGTGTCTAGCTTCCGCCAGCGTCTTGTATGCAATGTCTTCTCGGAACTCGGATATGTCTGGGAAGATGTTTGTGTCTTCCATCACAAAGTCGCACTGAAAGGCATTCGTGCGGACCACCAAGTCATACCGGAAACCTGCGCAGAAACCCTCACATTGCATAATCTGGTTGCACCATTCCTTGTGGGTTTTGAACCAATCAGCAAAGATGTTGAATTTGTACACTTCTTTCAGTGTAGCTATGAAGGCTTGGTAGTTCCTGGACCACTGGGCGTAAGATTGGGTCCATTCTCCTGGTGCCGGAAAGCCTGTGTAGGGCCGGTCTTCTGTACTGGCTTTGTCAATTGTCTTCTTGTCTGCTTGGTAGGCTGCAGCTTCTTGTTGCCAGATTGGATCAAAGATGGTGAGAGGCATGGACCCTTTCATCAACTTGATGTTTTTGTTGTAGAAAGACGGTAAGCCGGCGTAGGAGTGATTGGGGGTTTTCCCCACCATGTAAGACACAGCACCAACCTTCTGAATGATGCCGTTTGGTTCTTTTGCTGGTCTATTATCTGTCAGGCCCGTTGTATCTCCATTCAATCCTCCTACTGCCGTGGTTTCAACCGTCTTGTCCAGTGTGGGGTATAAATCCTCCAGTGATCAGAGTAAGACGTTGGCCCTGTGATCATTGCCCTTCTCTTGTGCAAGCCTTGCCGCTTGTAGGATGAAGATTTTATCTTTCCGAGCATTCTCTTCTTGCACTTGTGACTGATGGTCTTCTGCCACTGGTGGTGTGGTCGGGTCTTCTCCCTGTCTTTCATCTGTTTGAACGGGTATGAGCCAGCAAGGTCAGCTTTGTGCCAAATTCTTCTCCCATTGGAGGCATCTCATTATTGAGGAATTAAGGGTGGTCTCTCCCGGGGGAGGCATCTTGGAATCAAGGCATGGAGTATCATCTCATCATTGAGGTAGCAATCCCTTGACAGGCTTCTCATTATTGAGGTAAAATATTCATCTCTACGTAGAGGTATCGTTTTTGTTTGCCTCGCAGAGTGCCGAGGTCATTGAATCTTTTGCTTACCTGGAGTGTTGCCTAAGGCTTGCAGGACGTCGCCCAATTGATTCCTGCCTGTATTTGTCTCTTCTCCATTTCTCCTTTGATCCTCTTGTGCTCTTGTCACCTCTTCCGAGTTAGGTTTGTTAGCCTGGTCGTCTGTGTGACCCATTCTCGTCCTCCTCAAGTCCTGGTAATTGAATGCCGCCCTTCTTTTCTGTTCAAATAATGCTGCTGCTGCGTCTAACTTGTCCCTTGTTGGTTGACTTTCTTCCATTCTCATGTTCTCGCGAAGAACCTTTGGCGTAGTTGACGGTCTGCAGGTGCTGGGGTCGGCTTCTCTTCTCGGCTAATCCGTTTTTAGTCCGGCGTTAGAGAAGTCCGGTACCAATGCTCCTTGCTGTACCAGTACCGCTACGTCGCTGCGCCCGCAGTCCTCCCCTGCCTCCACAGTCCCTCCATGGACCTGTGGTTGCCTCTCCGCTGCGCCCCTCCAGCAACCTCGCAATTTGTTTGTTTGTTTGTTTATTTATTTATTTATTTATTTTGCAAATTTCATGACTGGGTTTTTTGAATTTATGTTTTTTTATTATTATTGTATTCATGGTTAGAATCATCTTTTTAAAAATTCCAACCAGTGTGATGACACAAATTTGATAGGTTGGACATCTGGAGTCAAAAAAAACAACAACAACTATGTGGAAGAAACATACTTCTAGCCACTACACAGGAGAGTATATTTAAGATTAAAGCCTATAAGTTGAATGAATTTTTAAAGAACTGTTCATGATTTATTTTTAGTTGTACTTTATTTGGCAAGGATTGAATAGTGCTATTGGATTGAGATGAAGATGAAATCTCTGTCTAGGTATATATGGGGGATAGTCCAATGAAGGATAAGTTTTCATTTTAGGTTCAAGACCTATTAAAGAAATTAATTAATAATTTCAAGAATTTTCAACTGATTTCTTTAAACCCAATCTTTTCAAGCCCCAGATTTTTCACATGTGATGGTAGATTGAAGTGTTGGGTCAAATTGACTCTAAATTCACCAAACTGTTTTGAGGGGTACACCATCTGCTTAGATTTCTAGATTCATTTGAATGTCTTGTGTATATTCCACTTTTGGGGAGCCTAGCGTTAAGGCTTATAGGCTTACCCCATTTTCCTGAACATTCAAAGATTGTTCAAGCATTCCATGAATTTGGGTTTCTCATTTATCAATCCATCTGATTCTACAAAGGAGGACAAGTGATTCCCAACAGTATTGGATTTCAATTGCTTTAGTATCCCTCACAGGAACAATTGCTGTTGGTGTTTCTTTATAGACAACATTCTCATGTTGTAGACCCATCCCCTTATTCATGTGGGCAGGCTCACCAAACTTGTAAATAGTAAATAAAACTCACTATTGAGTCTGCCAACCTTTTGGAGTTCTAGAAAGTCAGGGAGGCAAGTATGATTTAGAATTCTGGTGAGTAGGGACTTTGTCAATCGGGAAGGTAGACTTTGAGGCTTCATAATTACAAACTAAATTTGGATCTCCAACTGTAACTGAAAAGTTGGCGAATGTGCCTTACATTTCGATCTGTGGATGCGCGGCGATTATTGGCCTAAACTTTGCTTGTTGGTTGATGATTGATATCCAACGTGAACCATGCTATTGAGTTGTATGTTCAAGCTATCAAAATTAAACATACAATCTCATCCCTCAGAATCAGCAGCCCCAATAGGTGGCAAAATTTCACAAGATGTGTTAAAGTTAATGAATGGTTTTTTTTTTTAATTCTGTCGTTATTTGAGATTGATTTGGACGCGGGGGTTTTTTCCCTTGGTCAGGGTACTTTCTTTCGCTGTTTTTGAATTGGAAGATATAGGTTGGGATGGTTTGAAGGCGAGTTTAATAATACATAGGAATAGAGACAAGGATCTGAATTAGCTTATTTGGGATTGATCAGTAGATGGAATGGTCGGTTTTCTCCCATCTCGTATGAATCCGAGGATATTTCTGAGTACGGTATTCTCAGCGGGTGAGCCTTCTAACTGCAGAGTTTTGGGCGCATCTTTCACGAGATCATCTACCCGAACGCGCATCTTCCATTCGTATTTAGGATCCCCATCGTCGTTATCCGAGCCCGATGGATCGACCTCCATCGATTCCGCCCCTCGTCCGTATCGAGCTTTATGTAAAACAGTTCGACAATTTGCGATATGTTTCTCATGCGCTTTCGTCAGACTTTTGACGTGCTCTAGTAGGGTGCTAACCGTTGGACTCGAATCGCTTGCAGGTGGTGCAGGAAGGAGAGATAATAGATCCTGCTCGTCTTTCTCGATCTCAGGAGCCTATAAAAAGTAATTTGTCAGCGAGCGCCATGATGCTTGAGAGGAACAAACTAGACACATACCAATTTAGTTCGAGTGAGGACGCCAACAATCCATTCTTTCCCATCCTCAAGTCCTTCCAATCCACGAGGTACGGCAGCCAGATTACCAAGCACGCTCTGTTTGGCTGGGCCATGATCCCATTTTTCCCGTTCCTCACGTTCTGCTCTGACCGATGGGAGTTCGAAGCGATCGATCGGCTGGGAAGGGACTGGAGTATTGAGGGCTTGAGATAAGGCTTCGGTATGGTTTAACAGGATCAGGAATTTCGAGATCAGGGTTGGATAAGAGAGAGAGTTGGGAGTGAGAGGAGAAGTTTCTAGTTGAGATCTGAATCCCTAAGTAAAAGGCGATGGATCCTAAGATATCAGTTCTCTCTCTTCATATTCTATCCCACTCTTGAGAGATATGCTCGATAGCATGAGATGATAAGAAGAGGTGGGACACCGACTGTAATGGCGTCGATTAATTGGACCAACTTGGAGCGAATCGTGTCCAGTGACTCGATCGGTAACTTGCCCAGTTCTTCTAGATCGGTCTCAGTCAAGGGGATGATCGACTGTCCGCTTTGGCTCTCTGGGTCGTTCTGTTGAGTTCCCTGGGTTGGGTTGCTGGGTACTTGGAGGGTGGACATGGGCCTGGCGCGTGAACGGAGCTCGACAGGGGTTGAGGTTGAAGCCAGCCGGGTACCCGCAACACCCCCGGTCCGAGTCACTTGGGTCTGCCAATAGGAGTATCGCACTAGTCCTTAGGATTAATTCGGGCTCCTCACCATCGGCTCACTTCTCAGGAGAGAAACCGAGATTCTACGAGGGGTTAGAATCAGCCGAGGTGGCTCTGAAGTCTTCTATTATTTCTGAGCAGTCTTATAAGATAATCGGCGCAGTCGATCAGGTTATTCGGTATGCGGTGACATGTCCATGAGCTGGGGCGGGTGCGCTCGATGATCGATCTACTTGCCAGCTCAAACAGCCAGCAGCAGCCACAAGAAACCAACAGATTACAGCAGAGGTTCATGGTCCAGCTCCACAGACTGGTCAGACTCAACCTACCAGCACTACGAAGACTACCCCTCACCAGAATCAGACTCAGTCCAGCACTGCCCAGTCTACAGCCAAGAAGAAGAACTCAAGCCACTTCAAGCCACTTCAATATCATGGCACATCATCATCCATCGCAAGAGAAGACTGAGATCCCATCATCTTATGGAAACTTCGATCGGATCGTAGAGCCCTTCAATCTAGACTCGGCACCAATCCAGCTCGCTAAATGGAAGAGTAGAGAGACCGGACTGAGTGTGGTCTGGGCGGATGTCGAAGGTACGCTTGCAACCAATAGTAGAAAACTGTAACAGATAATCTAACTGCCCTCTTTTGTTTATTCTAGGTCCACTCGTTAATGGATACTTTACTGGTAAATAAATAAATAAAATCTATCAGCATCGAACTAATCATTCTCTGAGCTTTGATTTTAGTGGCAACCGAAATATTTAATGATTCGGGAGTACCTCATACACTAGAGCACTTGATATTCCTTGGTTCTGAAAAGTGACATCCTTCAACTTTATTTTCGATTCAAAAAATAATAAAAATAATAATCTCCGATATATACTGAACCAGAATTGTGTTTTTCTTACAGATTTCCATTCAAGGGTATTCTCGATAGTCTTGCAAACAGGGCTTTTGCTAGAGGGACGAATGCTTGGACTGATACTACTCACACTGCTTATACCGTCACTACGGCTGGTTCTGAAGGTTTTCTGAGATTATTACCGGGTACGTTACTACTTTAATCTCTACCTACAAATCTTATCTCTCTCTGAAAACTTATTTTTCGTACTCTCTTTTAATCCTCACAGTTTTCCTCGATCATGGTTTGTATATTCATCTCTGCACAACGGAAATTATCTACAATAACCACTCCTAATTATTGTGTGCATATGCAACATTTCGTAGTGCTTTATCCAACCATCACCTCGGAGGGCTTCACGACAGAAGTCTACCACATCAACGGAAAAGGGGAGGATGCCGGTGTAGTTTATAGCGAGATGCAAGGTAGAGAGAACGGCGCCATGGACTTGATGTGTCTTAAGTAAGTCACCCATCATTCCAATTCTGATGACAGATGACAGGGGAATTGACTCTTATCTATCTCCAGAAATCAGCAGTTGTTGTACCCTTCCACTAGCGGCTACCGTAGTGAGACCGGTGGATTGATGGAAGCTCTTCGAGTCTTAACGGTCGAGCAGAGTAAGCCAACAGATAAAACTTTTTCGGCTCTCGATTTCTGACACCCTTCCTCTTAATTATAGTTCGAGAATACCATGACTATCATTATCGGCCACATAACCTCCAACTGATCGTGACCGGAAAACTGGAGCCGACTGAGTTACTAGAAGTTCTGAATTCTCAAGTCGAACCCTCACTCATTCAACATGGTCACAATCAGATCCCTTCAGGCTGGAAACGTCCATTCTTAGAAACTCCAAGTAAAGGCGGTGCTCGAATTGAGAAAAGTCAAACCGTACAAGTCGAGTTTCCGGAAAAGGATGAATCTAGTGGTGAGGTACAAATCAGTTGGGTTGGACCTTGTACCAATGTGAGTAACTTCTCTCTCCTAGTCGAAACCATCGATCGGAAGGATTTTTTAACGCACCTTGGTTTACTTTAGGATTTCTTACTCCAAACCGCCTTAGATGTGTTGGGTACCTACCTGACAGATTCAGCGGTTTCTCCTCTGGCCAAAAGATTCATTGGTTGGCACACTGTTTCTTCGTGGTTCTCCTTTCTGAGTGACAAACTAACCGTCCGTTTTTCTGGACGATAGAAATTGACTGTCCACTATGCACGGGTGAGTTCTACTCAACTCGTTTTCACTTCTGTCTAAATAGATAGCTAATCGACTTGGATTTACCCAGATATAACCTTTCACCCGACCGATGCGGAAAAGGCCATCACGACAGTCTACTTATCCTCAGTCCCCTTTGAACAATTGGATGCGATCGAGGAGTCCTTCAAGAAGGCTCTGGCCGAAGAAGCTGATTCTATTGACATGGATCGTCTGAAGATGGTGATCGAGCGAGCGGCGCTGAAGACTTCGAATGCGATGGAAGTAGATGCGCCTGGCTGTCTATCATCAGCCATCATTTCTAACTTCCTCTATGGGTCCGGCTCTCATTTGGTCGATGGTCTCTCAACCGAACTCCAACGCTATAAAACTTTGTCCGGATGGTCTCCTGCTCAATGGTCAACGGTCTTCAAAACGTAAGTCCCCCCATTTCGAACTCCCTGGCTCGATTGTTCTCACCCTCATCGTTTTGTCAATTCAGATGGCTGGTAGACCCTCCAAGCACATGTATCATCGGAAAACCGTCAGCCAAACTTTCAGATAAGTTAGAGGAAGATACCAAGAAACGTTTGGAAGCTACTCGTCAGAAATATGGCCCAGAAGGATTAAAGAAGTTGGCCGAGAAGCTTACTCATGCTCAAGAAGTTAATGATCGTCCTTATCCCGATAAATTTATCGCCGACTTTCCGATCCCTAAGTTGGAGAGCATCCAATGGATCGACGTCCACGTGGCTAACGGAAATGGAACTTACTCTACCGATCTTCAATCTCATATCGACCATAAGGATCCAGGAACTTTGCCCTATTTTGTTCAATTTAATCGTAAGAGATTCTTGATCAAATCCCAAATCAATAATCGCCCGTTTTGAATAACCGAAAATTCTTGCCAAACATTTGTTAGATATAAAGTCGAACTTTATCACGATCCACGTCAACTTATCACCCCCTGATCTACCGGCCGAACTATTTCCACTCTTACCTACCTACCTCAACTCGTTTTTCTCTTTGCCAGTCAAGCGGAAAGATGGTAGTCGACTTTCGTACGACGAGGTAGTCCATCAACTAGATACACAAACGGTAGAATATGACATCAATCTGGGCAGTCCGATCACTCAGACCTTAGAGGTTTACATGAAGGTTGAGAAATCAAAGTATGCTACCGCGATCAGTTGGTTAGGCGACTTGCTCTGGAGGAGTGAGTTTGATGTCGACAGGTTACGGATCAATACGACTAAAATCTTACAGACTATCCCATCCAGAAAGAGGGAGGGTAGCGATGTCTCAGCTGCACTATATGATGAGATGACCTTCTCTGCCGATCTCTCCCCAATGACTTCTAATAATCTGTTCAAACAAGAATCAACTCTCCCCACCGTCTTGGAAAAACTTAAGTCTGAGCCTGAGACTTTAGTCAAGCAGATGGAACAACTCCGTTCTCATCGTCAGTTTTATTTCTATTCTCACTTACATCATATATCGCAATGCTAACGTCGTGCTCCTTGTCGCTAGTCCTTAAGCCGTCATCCCTTCGGATCAGCGTCTCCGGTGATATCATGTCACTAGCAGAACCCAAGTCGACATGGCTAAAGCATTTCCAATCATTAGAGGTAAGCAATCCAATTGAGTCTTTTATTTCATATTTATCATTGAGGAGACTGACTGCTCTCTTCTCTCACACACATAAACACTTTAGCCTGCCAAACTCAACAAGCCTTTGTTGGGCAATGCTGTACTCACGCCTGACGGCGCTCAACCTTCGGGTAAGGTGGTTGTGATGTCGATGCCATCTATTGAATCGAGTTATGCGTACCATGTAGCGAAGGGTATGTATGACTTTGTCTTCCCAATAGCTCTATAAACCAAACCAAAACTCTTTTCATGATAAAAAAAATCCTTGGATTGTCCAATAGGTCCTCAAGGATTCGATCATCCTGATAATGCGGCATTAACGGTCGCGATCAGTGTCTTGAATGCGATGGAGAGTTATCTATGGAAGGCGATCCGAGGGACTGGTTTAGCTTACGGTACTTCGATCCGCTCTAACTCTGAGACCGGACATGTTTACTTGAACATCTATCGGAGCCCGGATAGCTCGAAGGCTTTCACTGAGGCTGGTCGTGTCATCCAGGACTTGGTCGATGGAAAGGTACGCAATCGACTCCCCCTCTCTCTCTCTCTTGTCCAATTTTGCTTAATTTTGGGACACTGATCACCCTCTTCTTTATCTGTCTAGTTGAAATTCGATCACTTAATCCTCGAATCTGCTAAGAGTAGCTCAGTCTTTGGTGTCGCATCAGAGATTGCCACTGGACCTGATGCTGTGAATATACATTTATATATCTATTGCCATTTGTTCATCTGGGGCTTATTTTTCGCTTGCCCTCTCTCTCCCTATGTACAGGCTTATCGAGCTTATGCCGACGTGGCTTTGAAAGGAATTTCTAAGGATGCATTGAGACATCAACTCGAACAAGCGAAAGTGAGTAACCCTAAAAAAAACTGCTTGCACGATTGACTCCAGCGATCTTTTTACTGATAAAAGCGATATCATTAACTAGTCGGTGAGGATGGAAGACGTATTCGATTCGATCAAGAAATACTTGCTACCGATTTTTGATGCTAAGAGCTCGATAGCTGCGATCGCTTCTTCTGCTACTAAAGCTGAGCAGATCGCCGAGCACTTTAAGCACGCTGGCTATTCGGTTCAAGTCCGTGAATTACAGAAAAATGACATGCTGTGTTTGAATGATGATGATGATGATGAGACTGACTCTTCTGATGGGTCTGAGGTCGATCAACCTAATTCTAGTCGTTTATGAAATCATATTATAGAACAGAATTAGTTTAGTCTGCACACTTATCGTTGTCTCTGCCCCCTCTCTCTTACTCTCTTCTTCTATTCATTCAAATCATGTTTTTTTATAAATGTTTTTTTGTCTTTGCACAAGAGGTTTTTCTTTCGTCATGTGGTCTTTACGCATTACATGTCATGCCATGTCAATATGTAAAAATTACAAAGCTCATTGGTTCATAGAACAGGCGCATTTTTTTTTTTTTTTCTGTTTTCTTTTCTTTGGTGGGTGTTCAAATCAATTTGTTTTGGTTTCGTTCGTGGACATGAAAAAAACATTATCAAGTTGAGTTTTTTTTTTTTGGGATGGAAATCGCTTGCACTACTTTGCAACTCATTGCTCGGACAGGCCGGTCCGACGAGCTCTGGGACCGGGTCTGTCCGAGCAGTCCTCGGACTTAGCCAAGTCCGAGCATGAGATGGTCCCACCTGCCAACTGCTCGGACAAGCCGGTTCGACACCCCGTCGGACCGCCATGTCCGAGAACTACTCGGACAGGCCGCCAGTCCGAGGACTCAACGGACCGGCCCGTCTGAGCAATTAGTTTTGGCACTAGTGTTGGGACAAAGATGAAGTTGACAGAGGGATTAAAGTTGAGTTATTTGCAGGGGTCTTTTGACAGACTAATGTATCTATGTACAGTGCCCGGAAGAAAGTTTTCATTAATTTTCTTTTGGTTGAAAAGCCCACAACACATGTCAAGTCATGAGATGTTGGCAAAAGATAGAATGGAGTTCAAAATACTGATTATCAACAAAGTTATTGAGAAAAATGGGTGCATCATGGTTTAGAAAAAAAAACATTTTTTTTGTTTTTTGAAAATCTTTAATTTTGGGTTTTGGTAAAAAGTGAATAAACAGAAATCATGGATGGAATCTGGAAAGAATGATTACAAATGAAAAAAAAAAAATGTAACCCAAAATTATTTGGGCTTGGTGGGTGGACAACCTGCAGTCAAAAATCAGTAAATGTGGCATTCTGGTATATAATCACCAAATTTTGACTGCATATTGCCCACCCAAATACAAATCTAATGTACCCCCCTTTGAATTCTATTTCATTGGTTAATATCAACCATGTTTAAATTGGTTGGGTACATCCCAGTTTAACTGGGATGATCTCAGCCCAGCCAATTATGCTGGCAGTGAGAAGAGAAGCTGATGTTCTTCATATCTCTCATGATATAGAAGAACTAGAAGGCAGCTTACTTGACCACATTGACTGAGGAGAAGGCAAAAGAGGAGCAAAACCCTTGAAGCTTAAAGTAAGAAAAGATGCAAGACAATATAAGAGGAGCCACATTCATATAACTAATTATGAGGCACAACTCTCTTATTAGTATTGGCACTACAGTTTTGGAGTCAGGAGCAGGGAAGGACAACAAACCTGAAGAAAGAAAAAAAGAAAATTAAAATTCTAAACCAAGGCCTACAATCTTGCTTTTAGTTAAATTACTTTTGTTCTTCTTGTTATTTTTTTTATCTTATCAAAATTGTTGTTTTCCATTTTTCTCTTTAAAACTTGATCTAATTGAATAACAATTATAGTTCTCTGAAATCTTTCAGTTTTCACTTAACACATGATTTTTATCCCTTTTACCAATTGATATATCCACCATCATGTTATATTGTTATACTCACCCTGAATCCCATCATCAAAAGTTGAAAAAACACAACAAAATTCCCTTGATGTGTCAGCAATCCACTCCCCTGTTATTTGTAC